>JAVXUO010001691.1:0-250435 GCA_033065855.1 Escallonia rubra
CCGAGTATATCGACCTAGCAATCACTTAGGAGGGGGCTCATCTCCCAATCTCCGTGCAGGCCCCACCAGCAGGAGGTCTTTTCTGGCTGTGTAGTAAACAAGTCTTGCCTTGACTGACGAGCAAGCTTTCTAGCAGTACAAGAGACATCAATTCATAAAAGGGGAAAGACAGTAATAAACCACTGAGAACTCTATCTGCAAAACATTTTGTCCCATTTAACAAGAAAATTTATAGTTGACTCTATTTATGTTTGACTTAAATGCATTCACTGGTTATTTACCTGGCTTTTCCAGCTTGAACTATGGATAGTTTGCTAAGCTCTATGTGTTGATGTTCTTGTTCATGGTTTCAGGTTATGTGGATACTGGTTCACCAACTGTCAGTACCAGCAGGTCATGGAAGTCCATGGAAATGGAGATTGAATCATTGCTCGAAAAGTTGCTGGATGTAAATGATTCCATGAGCCGATGTGCTGCATCTGCTGCACCTACAACTTCAGTTACTCAGAAGCTGGCAAGGCACAGGGACATACTGCATGAGTTTACCCAGGTTCTTTCATTTTACATGTGGTTACTATTTGCTTTTGCCCGTATACCCGTATGTCTCTATTCGCATGTTTCGAAGATAAATTTCTCCTGTTAACAACTGAGGATTTGGCAAATTATCATAGCTTACATGTTTCAATGATGTAGTGAACAGAATTTCTGGTGCAAATTACTTATTCTTAATAGGTTGTGGTATTCTAGTTACTCAGTTCTGTCAATACTCTTCCACTGCGAGTACCTTTGCGAAGTAGTTGCCGTTTTTTATTACTTCTTTGCCCCTGTCAACTTGGTGATATCTATGCTCATGATTCATAATGCAAATATCACTAGGTATATATTCAGCACAGACACTCAAGTGTACAACTACGATTGTGTCATAAATTCTTACTTTAAAAGCTTGATGAATCAAAAGAAAATGAGATGGTTTTTGTAGGAACATGTCTTGTGCGGAGGGCTAGGTCTTGGTAGAAGGAGTGGTCTTTCGATTTGCAGGTGACTACGAGGCCATTGTTGCTGAGTGCTCGAGTCTGTTGGGCAGTGGCCTTTCTTGGAACCGACTTTCAGTAACAGCATTTAGGACTGGAGGGCCGGGGGTGATGGAGGACGGACCTTGATAAGGGTATTTAAGGCAGTCCTACAAGCTGGTATGGTGGGCTAAGGCTTGAGGATAAATATCTTTTGGGGATGTTTAGGGTGCTGTGAACAGTGTTAGTATCAAACAAAACAATGAAAAGAGAATAAGAAAAGATTGTAGAACCTTGAGTTTCGCTTAGGCCTTTTAGGAGTCTCACCTAGAAGAATAATCAATGGAGTCTCACCAATAAGATAAAGCAAATCTGCTTCATAAGTATACTCATCAACTCTCCTTAACTCCTACTTACAATGCCCACTTATATAGACAAAATTTAAGGACCTTTCCTACTAGGAAGGATCTAGAAAAATTACCAGGAAGAAGACTATCACTAATAATGAAAGGACATGCTGAAACTATTAAAAGTGAGGGCTAAACCTAATAACAAGTGGACTTAGATAATATTGTAACTACTAAAAGCTTCTGCCCTTTCTCTGGAAATTTACGTTCTCTCTTTTTCGTTCGTTTCGAAAAATATGCTCTAGCTTTAAGGGTCTGTTCCAATCAGTGGGGTTGGAGTTTATTTGCTCATTAGTTCTATGCTGCCCTGTGTGATCATTCTGGAGGATCTTTGCCTTGGCAGAGTGTTTGGGGTGGGTTGGTACCTTGCAAGTTGAGCTTCCTTCTATGGCGGTCACCCACAATGCCATTTTGGCCTGTGATATTGAGGAAGAGGGAGCAGAATTTTGAAAGTGGTGCATTACAGGGAGTCAATTGACCAAACGCTTTTGTAGTTTGCGGTGTCTATTACCCATGCTTGGGCTTTTGGGACGAAATGGGCCAATCAGAATAACGTCCTTTGAGAGTTCGAGATGTAGGAGCCATAACAATTTTCGCATTGAACTCACAAATAGTCTTTGACTTTCGGTTTATCCGTCGGATTTTTGCCTTCAATGACCTATTGTAGGAGCCCCCTTTCTGGTTGTGTACAATAGTTCGATAAGAAAGAACGCACAATCCGTCTGCTCAATAATTCTATTTCAGGTAAAGGTACTCCCCACCCCCCCGGGGAACTGAAAGGGACCCTTCCTAGTATGGAAGATAATTCTATCATATACCCACGTACTTCTTGGATTCGCCTTTCTTTCAGGAAGGGTGGCATTCCCCCATCTCAGATAGTTGAAGCAGAACAACCGATTCGAGACGTGAGATTAGGATGACCTTTGATGAATAAAAAACGAATAGGTAGAAATTATCATAGGTGAAGCAAATCATACCTACTTTAACTTTTTAAGACAAAAAAAAAATAAAAAGTGGTCTATGCCAAGCGCGGTTGGGGGAGTTATTGCCAGGGTGGAAAGGTGTAGGAATCTAGGAGGGCACGTCGTGATGGTGGTTAACACCATTAAGAATTTTGTGGACATTTCAAGGGAGGAGTAACATGCACTTTTTGAGGGGACCGAGCTTCCGGTTCAGGTGGTTGCATATTCATGAGCTTTCGGTCTTTTGGCTCAAGGAGAATTTTCCAGAGACCTGTTGTTGCTTTGACTTTGTAGATGAGAATAGCCTAGGAGTTGTGATGTAATAATCTTTTGTTGGCTCCTTTTGGCTGTGAAAGCCGTGATTTGGAACGCGGTTTGAGCTGTGGTTTCTGTTTAAGGGCTCCCAAAGAGGCCTGAACTTTTGTTTTGTCCCTTCTCCTTCTCCTAACTCTTGTGTACATAGGTTGCCCTCCCATTTTAGGGTCTTTCTTTTGGAAAACAATTGCCTAAACTTGTAAAAAGGATAATTGCTCGTGCTGAAAAAGAATTTGCTCAATGAGAATGCTCCAAGTTACATATAATACACATTTGTCATGAGGAAAGAAAAAAGTTTAGATAGAATATGGGAATGTCCCTTCAGCTTTATCTACAATGATGTTGAGTAGGTTTACTGAGTAGAGTTGGCCTCACAAAAGTCACAAAGAATACAAAACGACACAATTACCCTCAATGAGCCCTCCTTCCACCTCACTCCCGTGGTAGCAATTTTTTCTTTTTTAACCCCTACCTTCCACCAAACCCCTACTGGCCACCACCACACCATGGTCCCCGACTGTTGCTATCTAAGTCTAACCTCCACCCCCCCCCCCCCCCCTCTCCACCTTACCACAATTAACAATTCATGGCAACCTCCAGTTCCTTGCTTCACCACCGATCCATTAATCCCACTTGTCTATGTTCGACCATCTAATTTCCACATACCTTGGGCATCTTCTCCATCCCCATCTCCCAGTCTCCGTTGATCTCTTTCCATCAGGATTTGATATGAGATGGAGGAGTCACTTGACTTATGACACAACGACAATGACGATCACGACATTGTTGATGAAAGGTGTTGATGAGGGGCTTGGGTATGGTGTGTAGCAAGGACGGTCAACTGTGATTTTGAGGTTTTTAACAAGGAATGCGCATGTGCGTGTGTTTTTATTTGGGCCCATAAGAGATTCTGGGAAATGTGGTTCTTTCGGAAAATTAGGATAATCAGTTTGAATTTGCTTGAAATTCCGTGTGTAAAAATTTCAGGCAATGTACCTGTCAAAAGTTTGGGTAAAACTAGCTATATGGTGTTAGTGGGCTGGTGGTGGATCGAGAAAAGGAGAGTTCTGAAATTTGGAGCAGTTTGGTGGATAAATTCTCAAGTGTGGCTCTGATTTGATGGTTTAGTTACACAACCTGAAAATGGGATTAGCGCAAAGCTGCTCGAGTGTGGTGCTGCGTTGTGTTATGGAACTGCTGAAATCAATGCTTGTTTGTGGGAGCTGTTTCAGATGATGGGTGGTCGTTCATAGCGGACGAAGAGTAGTGGCTAGATGAATAGGGGCATTTTTGTATTATGAATCCCTGTAGATGGCACATGACAATCATATGCCATTTCTATCCATTTCGGAATGCCAAACTAACAGAGTGGACTAAGATGTCCGGCTTCTATGATCAGAATGGGTGTAAGCTTCTATGATCAGAATGGGTTTAAGGGGTGTTACTATTTTTTGCCCAAAAATGTATGCATTTGGGGTGGGGGCGTTGGGTGGGGCTTAACCGCTTAAGCTATCATTTTTTTCTTACTCAATGCCCTTATTTGAAACAAGATGACGTAAACCTCCATATGGAGTGGGGTCTATTTGACAAAAGATTCTTTATGTTGTTTCACTTTTGAAGTGGGTACTCAGTGTAGGTGGGATCAATCCAGGTCAGCAGGTTGTCCACTCTCTTTTGAGGTAGAAGTTTGTAACAAAGCCATTGCCTACCTCTCTCAGTAGGTCATGACGGGGCCTATAATGCCCTGCTTCAGCAATCAATAGTAGAGACTCAAGTCGTGCAACCTGGCTCTAATTATATAGTCATTGCAACTTGGCTCTAGTTGTAAAGCCACACAAGCTTTGAAGTTGAGTGTCTTCTTTTTTTTCTTTTTTCAATCTGGCCATTTCCTTTGGAATAGAAAGTAGCATTAATGATAATGCTGCTTCCATGATCATAAATCCCACGTGTCACAAGATTATCGAACTCTGTTGCTATTCAAACTTTGGTGATGAAGACGGTGCTAAACAAGGATTTTTGTTGTTTCTCTACTGCGATAGTGGCTACATCAGGTCCTACAATGTGGGTAGGAGAATATAGGTTGGAGCTTTAAAGAACTAGGACTGAGCGGGTCTAGGGCTGTCCCTGATGCTCTGAACATAACCCTGGAACAAAGTCTCTGGTCATTTAGAATGTTTTGGTGTGCTAGGACCATGCATACAGGGTTTTCTGAATGCCTTATGGTGCGGATGATTGGGGAGGGAGGATAAATAAGAGCTTGAATGTCGTACCCAGATCGGGTAAATATCCCGCTAATTAGTTTAAATTGCCAGGAAAATAAATAAAAAGATGTCCTTGTTATTTCTGTTGAATGGGAAATATTGCAACGCTACAGCTCGATTTCTAATCTCAACCTGAAATTTGGTCCTGTTAGCCGTACATCTTAAGCATCATTGTTTGTGGAGGAGCAGAATCCAGGTAGTTCAGGCTACTGCTGCCATTTGAGTGAATTATATAACTCATGTTCCTGCTGATGCCTGTCTAGATTAATGGTAGGTGTTACGACACAAGAAAGATACAAAGGGGACGTTCTTGCTGAATTGACTTGTTTGGCTAATGATTCTTAGAATTGACCTTCATGTTGCTTGTGGTTTCTGATATGCTATTTAGGTCTCAGTTTCCATCTTTCAGTTCATCAATCGTCCGATTTCAGGGCCCTAAGATGTCAAGCTCCATCTTTATTAGTTGCATTACTACTTCCTTGGCCCAATATGGTTTTTATCTTCCCTGTCAATACAGCCTTTTCTTGAAAGACAATGCTTATGCATTTTATCTTCCCCATTGCAGAACCCTTCTACAGGCTATGAGATTATGCTGAATTAACAAGAAAATGATTTCTTTGTGTCTCCAAAAAAAAAAAAGTTGAACCAAACGCACAAGGCTTGCTGTCAAGCACAACCTTGTTTACAGTATTCATTGTTCTGTATTTTGTGAGGGCGTACTGATGCTACTGTAGGTATTATATTGACAAGTTCTGTTGCAAGTTGGTGCATGTTTCATTGGATTTGCTAGCTTTGCTTCTTACCTCTTCTTACCAAAATTTCCGGCAAAAGTGGATCATATATTCTGTCCTGTTGAGTCAATGTTGCACTTCTGTAGGAATTTAGAAGAATCAAGGGCAACATAAATTCCATGAGGGAGCATGCAGAGCTTCTCACCTCTGTAAGAGATGATATCAGTGAGTACAAGGTGAGGTTGGTTATTTTCCAAAGTAATTTTTGTCACCTTTCTTGTTGTTTCTTACATCTACAATCTGCCTCTCTGCAGGCATCTGGGAGTATGTCTCCAAGAATGCAGTTGCTAAGGGAGAGAGCTGCAATACATGGAAACGTAGCTCACGTAAGATTCAAGTGCTGTTTGATTATCAGATCTCACTTGACATACTCTCTTTAATGGACATACTTTCTCCTGGCTCGGTCCGGAGAATCAGGACAGGGTTTTGGGTTTCAAAATTTAAGACCGTGCGCATAAAGGTTGCTAGTGAAAGTAAATTAAAACTTAAAGAGTAACTGATATCTGTGAAGGGTAAATTTGTGAGATGAGTTCAGATTTGGTCCGTGTCTTGCTTTTTCTCATCCCTTCGTGATCTCGTCTACTACTGATCTACTACCGAAGGGAACTTAATGAAAACTCCCTACATTCACATTTTTCTCATATATATTGCCATCGTCCAGATTCGATGTATTCCCTACACTTCATGAGAATTTGCTTTGAATTGGCATCTGTGCAGATGGATGAAGTGATTAGTCAAGCTCAAACTACAAGGGCAGCCTTAGGTTCACAAAGGGCCATGTTTGGGGACGTTCAAGGGAAAGTGAAGCAACTAAGTGACAAGTTTCCTATTGTTCGTGGACTGATTGGTACTAATCCGATGCCCTTTCTGCTGATTAATTCCCTTCGTCAAAATCCCCGTCGAATCATATGTTTCTGATCCTTGCAGGTTCCATTAGAAGGAAGCGATCAAGGGACACTCTCATCCTATCTGCAGTCATTGCAGCCTGTACATTGTTTCTTATAATATATTGGCTTTCTAAGTAAGAGACATGATTGATATGGAAAAAATCGATTGATGATGCTTTTTGAAGGAATTTGGCCTCTCGTTAGAACAATATAATAGTGTTTCACTGTAGGTTTATGCAGACGATCGTCTGAATTCCGTAGTTTTGTTGGTGAGAACAGGACTTAGTCTGCATATAGAAGGTAAAGCAACCTGCTTTCTGAGTTTCTTGCTGCATATAGAAGGTAAAGCATACTTCTTAATGAGTTTCCGTGGAATCTAATATTGAAATTACGGGGAACTCATGGGGGACTTGGAATTACGCGGAAGCCATCAAGAAGGGAATTGAAATGTGGAGAAGTCTCTAGTCCTACCATGCCCTATCTTTGCAGTGCAGTCAAGGAAACTAAATGCTACCCCATGCTCTCTTTGCCACTTTGCATGCCTTACCCTCCTACCAAACTCTACACCATAGGGCAGTAGTAGTCGGCTGGGGAGGGAGAGAGAGAGAGAGAGAGAAATTACATTACATTTCAACGACATAATCTGACAATTACCTTCGGACGGGGAGTAGGAATCTCGAACATTATTATGTTGGAAAAGAGAAACTCCCAAGTAGCTTTGTTTTGACCATCATAAATTATCATTTGTTGTTAGCAAACTAGTGATGTTGATACTCTTAAGACGAGTGAAAAAGCCCAGATCGGGGATAATTTCAGGTGTGTTTAATTTTATTTTTGATTAAGAGGATAAATATTTCATATATAAAAGAGTTTTACAAGTTGTCCCGACTAGATCGTCTATTTTATAGATAGAAAAGGTAAGATCAATTGCTACCATTAACACTACAAACTAACAATTAGCCTATCAACCCTATACAAATTACCATTAGACTAAAGTAGAGTATATTTTACACTTCAGCCTAATTTTTTCGTAACTTGCCAAGGCTTATAGGTCCCAATTTTAATACTAAATACAGCAAAATACGTGACATACAACACAATGACATAAATATTACAATGAGGAAGACACTGGAACTGGATGAATAATCGAAGGCGTAATCGACACCCAAAGAGATCACAACGCAAAGATTAGAAGCAATCAACCTTGTCTGGTGCACAATGCAAAGGTGTGTTTTATTGAAATGTAAAATATATCTTTTGACTGGACGGTGTAGAAAATAGAGTTAATAAATTTCATAAAATGACTAATTTAACCCTCGTTTGTCGTGAATATTCGTTTCAGATACCATGGGCCAACCCCATCACCCCTTTCTTTCTCTTTTGTCATTTCATTTCATTACTTTTGCTCTCATTTGCTTCTTCTTCGTCTTCCTAATTCCTTTTGATTTTTATTTTTTTTTAAAATCAACTACGCGGTTGACCACTGTACTATTAGGCAAATTCAATTTTGGTCGGTGGACATCTATTCGTGTCAAAATAACTACTAGATTCTTAGATTCATTTTAATCAGGTCATTCTGTTTTCTTCTGTTAATTCAAGTCTGTTAATTTGGTGATAAAACTGTCATTTCTCTATTCCCATTCGTTATTCTTCTTCTCCCCAGATTCCTGTTCTTCTTTCTCTTCTCCCAAGTCCAACACCACCACCATCAACCACCACCACGGCTCCACCACAAAGCACACGCTGTCATACATACACAAACAACAACCACCGTCACATACACATCTCCCCCCCCATAAAAGACATAAAATACACATTATTAGACACACCCTCTCGACCCCTATACAAAAAATACCCATTGTCACACACACACAGTCATGATAGTGTGCTCTGTGTGATTTGTGCATGTGGGGTGGGGGTTGGGGGTGTCAAGCCAGTGTGTATGCGTCTGTATGTGTGCGTGTGTGGGGGTGGGGGTTGTGTATGTCTGTGTGGGGTGTGCAGTGGGTGTTGTGTTTGGAGGGGGGGGGGGGGGGGAGGTTGACAGTGGGTGATATATATGTGTGTGGGGGTGGGGAGAAATAAGTGAGAAAGCATAAGTGAGAAATCACTTGTGGAAATGAATGAAGAAGGAAGAGGGAAAGAAGAGCGGAGACATGCGGAAAAGAAGCGGGAAGCGGAGAAAAGGGAGGGAAAGAAGAGGCCTAAAAGACTAATTTGCTCCTCAGGAAAGGGACTTAGCGGGTAACGGGGCGGCGACAAGAAGGTACAAAACCTCGTTTGAATGATTGGAACGGAGGAAAATGAATTCAATTTCAAGTTGCGTCGAATAAATAAATGGATAGAGCCTTATGGCTTAAATTAATTATGACGAAATGACCTGAGTGATATTAATTTAACACAAATCGATGTCTAGTGGCCAAAGTTGAAATTGCCTAATAGTATAGTAGTCAACCAAGTAGATTACCTCTTTTTTGTATTATTTCATTTTTCTTCCTTCTTCTTATTCTTCTTCTTTTAATCACCATTAACATCAAATCTGCACATGCAAACAAATGTTTGGAGAGTCGCCCTAGCGAGAGAGGACTTCTCATTCTGGAGCACTTGAAGCTCCATGTCGGAGATACTGGCCCCGAGGAGCTACTTGTCCCCGGGAAGAGTCCTTGCGCCAGAGCACTCAGAGCCCACCAAGATCGTGTCCCAAAGGAGTTGCCTACCCGACGGGTAGAGGTAAATTCCCGGAGGAGAAGCCTACCTGGCGAGAGGGGAGTCCTCATACTTGAACACTCGAAGCTCCCTGAGGTAGTGTCCCAGAGACTTTGTTTATCCTGAAGGATGCAGCACACTCAGGAGACTGGGTCGAAGCATGTTTCACGACCAAGGCAAGGTGCGCATGGTCTGGTTAATGGTTGGACCAATGCGGGGGGAATATATGGCAGTGTGACAGGGTCCCAGGGTCCCATACTGTATAAATGGTCCGGCGCATGGGTGTGTTGCCGAGGGCACGCAAGATGGAGATGGTGACGATGAGCAGTCACTAAGTGTTATGTGGTGGAACATGACACAGCGACAATGCATGGGCGCGGTCGAGGGAAGGAATATCGGGGGCATGTATGACAAAGGGGCGGCACTTGGGCATCGCGACAGGTGTCACAGAGATGGGCGTTATGCCAGGGGCACATGATGCGGAGAAGGCATTCGGGTGCGGCGACGGGTGTCGCGGAGGTGGGCATCGTGCCAGGGGCACATGACGCCGAGACGGCACTCGGGCACAACGACAAGCATGAAGCTCTAAAGGGGAGGAGAGACCAAGGGGTGAGGCAAGGAGCCCAAGGAGAGGGAGTACCCAAGGGGTGAGGAGATGAGTCCCCAAGAGCTGAAGCAAGGGAGCCGCCAAGGAGTGAGGAGAGGAGTTCCCAAGGGATGAAGCATGGGTGCTTGGGACGACCTCTTGGGTGGAAGGCAGAAGGCCGACAACCCCTTTGAGAGAAGGTGCACCATTGATTCCAACACAGAATAATTTCGTGCTGGAGTCCGGTATGTGACATCGACTCCAACAATTTTGTGTGAGAGGCATGACACGTGACTTGAGCGTGCGCCATGGGTTGACAGGCTTGGTAGCGTTGAACTTTAGCTTTTGAATAAGGTGACGTGTCATGAAAATGGGTCCCACGGGTGGTCAAAAGTGTGTAGGCAGCCATAATGGTCTTGTTTGGAAACCATGTTTTGCCAAAAAAAAAAATTTATGCCAACAAAGGTATAAGAATTGCGAGAGTGAACATTATGCCAGATCATCGAGATCGTGAAAATACCCTTCAGTTTTGGTTCTTAGCATAGGATATACCCCTTTTTATTCTTGTTCATTAAATTTTCGGACCCACATAACCTAGTTAGAGAACAACTGGGGGACCTGGTTCTAGAATTGTAAAAAAAGTTTTGACCCCTTGGTCACATCGTCGCCTGTCGCTCTCCCGAACTCATCCACCAAATTTTTTCCTTAACGAAATATAATACAGTACAGGTAAGCCGCTTAGCATCCAACACTGATTTTCATGTTTTTGCACAAGAAACAAGCGTACCCTGCTTCTCGGTACTACGTATCTAGATGTCAATCCAGTGGACACGTAACAATATACTCAGTATGTAGACTCACAATCCCTCACTCCCCAAATTTGACTTTCCATCTTTCTTGAAGGATTCTCCATGGCCATGGTAAGCTTTGTCGGTTCAAATGAGATGATGGGTATATAGAAATCATGGAAGATGCTTACTTAGTACTGCTTTCCAAGTGATTCTGCATCTTAGGCCTGGCTCAGGAATGTTTTGTGGAGTGTGGAGGCGAAGTACAAGGGTTGTGATTTGTGCTAGTAAAAATTTCATATCAAGAACTCACTTCATTAGCACATATATATTTTTATCTCCACCATGTATATGAACTTCTTATGTATCTAGAAAATATTGTCCTTTATTGGTTTGATCGACAATCCTAATATTAGGAACTAATTATGTAATTTTAGGAGTGTTTGGTGGTCGTGCTAGTAGAAATTGTCTTCACCAATTAGTGAAAATTATATTGTCAGTTTTTACATTGACTATCTCGTCATAGTATCAAATCATGACACGATTCTATTAGATTATTAATTAATTATTAAATTCTTGAAGAATTAATTTAATAAGTTTACTCATAAGCTCTTTTTTGGTCGAAGAAGTTCATTTCGAAAATAGCAATTTCCCAATTGTAGTGTCAAGTACATATTAAATCTATTTTACGATCTAAAAAAGCTCTTGATCATGATATCTTTCTGATGAACTATTGTAGATTAATTGAACTTCTTGCACTTACATCTATTTTACTTTACTTTTGCTTGTAACTTTCTCAACTGCACAAGGTTGAATGATGAGGCATTTTGCAACACTTTAGTGGTATGACGAATTTCAGAATATACATGTATTGTAGACTAAATTATGTAAATATATGTGTAAATTTTTGCACTTCTAATTAATAACGGTACATGAGATTACTTAAAAATTACTCCGTAGTAATTATCAAGTATTAGAATTATTTAGTGTATACCCCCCTATGGAAAGAAGTTTCTTCCTTAAACTTTTGTTAATTATTAAAGAGTATTATCTTATTGAAATATTAATTGTTAGAGCGTCAATGGGCCGGACTTGAAGCCAATTAAAAATACGGAGTATCAATTTAACAAGAGGGACTATCATTCAATTTAACAAGAGGGACTACCAATCTAGTGCCGGCAAGATTTACTTACAACCTCGATCTGCTTGTTAATGCTTATTTGAAATGTCATTATCTACTGACCCATGTTGTAATTAGTAATGTGAAGTGTAATACCCTGGATTTTTGGCTACTTGTGTAGGTAATAATTTAATAATTATACTGATTTTGGATTAAGTAATAGACCATAGAGAATTTTCTTTGAGTCCTTTTAGTGACGAAGTTAATATTTAATGATCTTAGTGGCTAATGTGATTAGATTAAATATTATTTAAACGAAGAAGAAGAAGAGGAGATTTCGACTTGGATTAGGATTTTAAGTCATATTGTAATTAAGTTAGTAATAAGGACTTCTAGTTGAATTATAACTACACTAGCAACAAGGACTTTAAGTTGTGTTATAATTACCCTAACAATAAGAACTTTTAGTTGTATAGTAATTACACTAACAATAAGGACTGTTAGTTGTGTTATAAATATACTAGAAATTGGGACTTCAAGTACCATTAGAATTAGATTAGCAAACTATACAAGGGGAAAGAAGACATAAGAGCCTTCATATTTTTGTTGAGACAAATGAGAGAAAAGAGAAAAGAGCTAGTGTATTCTTTTGGACATTCAAGCAAAAAAGTGGTGATTGATATAAGATAAAGATGAGATTTTTGACATGATATTCGTTACTTTGAGGTAAGGGTTTTTAAGCTATCTTTTCGTTTTATAAACTAGAATTTATGTGCTATATCATTTGATTCTCAAAATATATTTGTCTTTGAGCCTATATTTTATCATCACGCTTTTTGTAACGTTACCATTAATTTTATTTTACTGTCATGTAATTTGCATTCAAAACGGTTCTCATGTGATTTATAAAAATCTGTGTTCGTTTTATCACAAGAAATCATTTGTAATTACTTTGTGCTCATGGGTCAAGAATTTCTTTTCTTTCTCGGCCTCCTCTTTGCCGCAATTGTTTTCCATCGCAAGGAAGAAGTAAAAACTTTGTTGGTTAGCCACGTGTCACGTGATAATCAGTTCTTTGAAATTCTTTTCATATTTGTGTCATGATTCCATTGAATTTCTCCCAAATTTTGGCCTAACCGTGTAGCTTTCTTTCTTGCCTTGTCACGTGTCACTTTTTTATTGGGTCTTGAATTCTTTTCATTGATTTCCACCTGTATACTTCACATTAGCTGTGTAGTACTTTGGCGTGAATTGCCAGGTATCAAATTTTCGTGACTTCTATTTCTTGACAATGTCTTTTTATTCTCTCGGTTTTTGTGCCACTAAGTTTTCACCCAAAAAAGTTTATTAACAATATCTCACTCGTTTGATCTCCGATTGAGCTTATTTTTGCTTCGTTGAATTCGTATTTTTATTCTCTTCAGTTTGAGTCTACAATGACTATTTTTGGACTTCAAATGAATATTCGCTATATTTATCAAACTACTTTGTGGATTATATTTGTGTTTGAAAGTCACTTTTAGTTATCGTGACTTATATGTGACGCGCCGGTTGCGATATTCGACATGGTATAACCATGATTTGTGATGCTTAATATTAAGCAATTTTGTATGTGACACCCACAAGATTTGGTAAATATATTTTGATATTCGACTTATTGGTTATATAAGCCCTTTTTGGGTTGATTTGTTATTCGTATGTGAATTGATATTCGACTTATTAGTTATTTAACCCCCTTTTCAGTCGCTTCTGTTATTCGCTTTTGAAATTCGATTGAATTATCTGAGTTCCTACTTATTGGTTCTATTCGATAACTCAAATTTGTTACTCATTTTTGGTAACCCACTTTTGGTCACTTTCGTTATTTGTTTTTGAAATTTCACTGAGTTACCTAAATTCCTATTTATTGGCTTTACTCGATAACTCATGTTTCGTATTCGTTTTGGCCCTCTGTGCGTAAAAACTTTTACTGGGCAATTCGTACTCAACCCTTTTTTTTTCCCTTCCCCTTTCAGGCCAAGAGCATCACGAAAGGTGAGATGTTAGTACAACAATTGAATTATTTTGGTGTTTGATATTGAGAATAATAGAGGTTATGAATTCTTTAGACGAGTTGTAACGACCCGGTCCACGGCCCCACCACAGGGCATTGCCTCCCTCAAAAGGGCTAGCCAAGTAGGTACTTATGAGTTCATAGGCAGGGTCTTATAAGGCCAATTATAAACTCTCCCACAACCGATGTGGGATATTACACGAGTTATTGGTTAGTTGACTTCTTTTACACTTTGGATTCAGATATTTAGTCTGAGAGATTCGTAATAAAGTTTTGAAGTATTTTGTGGTTAAGTTTTTGAGATTTCGATAATTATGTTTGCGGTATTTTAGATGCTCTGCTCTACCATTACGGTTGTTACGTTTTGAATTGGGTTTTGGTTAAGGACGTGTTCGGACCTTCGGGTTCGGGGCTTTACAGAATGGTATCAGAGCTTAGGTTTGAGATTCTGTAGACTCCTAAGCCTAAGATATATGTGATTGGGATTAGACCTTGAAAGGTGGATTAAGTTTTGAGAATTTATTTCATATTGGAGTATAAGATTGAGTTTTGGGCATAAACTTAGGATTTGGGTCGAGTACGCAATAGTGAACGAATGTTAGTTACCTTTGAAATTCCAATATTTTTAAGTGTTAATCAAAGAGGACGATTGAAGGATATGACTATGATCTTTTGATGTCTATGAGCAACTCTATCAAATATGGTACGAAAAAGGTTGTGATTTCAAGATACAAGTGATATGTTGACATATTTTTTTGGTAGTGAATTTGAAAAAAGATGTTGACATTACTAGATCCTGATGCCACTTTATTCATTTGTTTCGATATCCTTTTGTGAGCATCTAAGTGTTAGACCTAGACACTTGAAACCACAGATATATGTAGTTACCTTTATGAAAAATCATGTGGTGGCCCCCATGATATATAATTCTTGCCCCATCGATATCGATGATAGGGATTTGAAAGTTGACTTAATTTCTGGATAAGAAACTTTTTGATGTTATTTTAGGTATAGACTGATTGTCCTCCAATCATGCCAAGATATATTGCTTTAGAAAAAAGGACGGTTAAATGATAAGGTTATAATCTTCTAGTGAATAGCTCTAACAGCTAGTAGTTATAAGCTGTGTTGTGATCGAGAGATATAAGTGATGTGGTAGATTGGTGAATTAATTTTTGGTGGATTTGTGTAGTTATATTTTAGGTACTTTTAAGGTAATACTTTTATCTGTGATGTATTTGGTAATAGTTTGAGGTGGTTTGCTTTGAGGTATCAGAGTGCGCAGCGAAAGCATGATGATCTTTGGTGTGATGTGTAAGTGTGTATAGAATTAATTATTCATATTGGCTAAGTCAAAGTGGTATACTTCGAAAGTTGTTCGATGGACTTGGTTTTAATTTTGGTGTCAGAATAATAAAATAGATGGAGAAAATAGTTATCATTCGGTGACCTCCTGATTTTGGTTAGTGAACTTCGTAGACATTTTAAATTGGGCCTTAGACATTGAGCTTGTGGTCTTGACAGTTAATGAAATACGAATAGAAACATTGAGTTTGGTGCAGTATTGAGTAACCGTGTTTTTGAAGTAGTATGATGATTCTGGGTATAAAATTATGGAATTTGGGGTTGGAAATTTGATTAAGTATTATCCTATTTAAAAAGCTAGCTAATGGTGTGGTGATGCATTAGGCAGAAAGTGTGCCAATGAGCTTAGCAATTTTAGTTATTAGTTAGTCTAAGTTGACAGCGAAATGTCATTTAGAGAGTATTAAGATGAGTCAATTTGTGGCTTCGTATAGACGTAGACCTCGATCACCTATATGATGGTATTATGTTGGGTTGATGATGATAATGAAAGTTAAAACTAAACTTCGGATCTCGTAAAACACATGTCATATGAGATGAAAAATTTCTTAGTACTTGGTACACCTTAGGCTTGAAGTTAAGCGTGTTAATATTATGTAGATTGTGCAAAGCGTGTTGGTATATTATCAGAGTAGCGCAGTGGAAGCATGATGGATTAGAGATGGATTTTATTTGTTGAATTTTAAGTGGCGTAATTTAGCTCAGTACATCTCGTAGGCTAGTTAAGTCGTAATACTTCGAAGTTGGAATTTCATTTATAGTGTGAGGATTGAACAACTCGTGTTAGAAGGCAAGAAGCAACTTTTTGATGATTAAGGAACATTCAATTCCGAGGACACAATTATTTTAAGGGGTGGAGAATGTAATACCCCGGATTTTAATTTTGGCTACTTGTGTAGGTAATAATTTAATATTATACTGATTTTGGATTAAGTAATGGACCATAGAGAATTTTCTTCGAGTCCTTTTAGTGACGAAATAAATACTTAATGATCTTAGTGGCTAATGTGATTAGATTAAATATTATTTAAACGAAGAAGAAGAAGAAGAGATTTTAACTTGGATTAGGATTTTAAGTCATATTGTGATTAGGTTAGTAATAAGGACTTCTAGTTGAATTACAACTACACTAGCAACAAGGACTTTAAGTTATGTTAAAATTACACTAGCAATAAAGTGTTTTAGTTGTATAATAATTACACTAGCAATAAGGACTTTTAGTTGTGTTATAAATACACTAGAAATTAAGACTTCAAGTTACATTAGAATTAGATTAGTAAACTATATAAGGGGGAAGAAGACATAAGAGTCTTCATATTTTTGTAAAGACAAAGGAGAGAAAAGAGAAAAGAGTAATTAGTGCATTCTTTTGGGCATTCAAGCAAAAAAGTGGTGATTGATATAAGATAAAGAGGAGATTTTTGACATGATATTCGTTACTTTGAAGTAAGGATGAAAGATAAAGAGGAGTTTTTCGACATAATATTCGTTACTTTGAGGTAATGCTTTTTACGTCATCTTTTCGTTTTATATACTAGAATCCATGTGCTCTATCATTTGATTCTCAAAATATATTTATCTTTGAGCCTATATTTTATCATCACGCTTTTTATAACCTTACCATTAATCTTATTTTACTGTCATGTAATTTGCATTCAAGACGGTTCCCATGTGATTTATAAAAATCTGTGTGCGTTTTATCACAAGAAATCGTTTGTAATTACTTTGTGCTCAATGCCCCACGCCTTCTTATTCAGCGCCATAACCACAAGTACACGTTGCTTCGACCGAAACCCTCGAGGGTATTTTTACGAGCTCAATCCGCCCCGGAGGGCGCGTACGACGAGAACTCTTAAGTTCCGTCAAACCCCCGAGGGTATCTGCATGAGCTCCGAGCTCCATCCGCCCCCGAGGGCGCGTACGACGAGAGCTCTTAAGTTCCGTCAAACCCCCGAGGGTATTTGCATGAGCTCCGCGCTCCATTCGCCCCCAAGGGCGCGTACGACGAGAGTTCCGTCAAACCCCCGAGGGTATTTGCATGAGCTCCGCGCTCCATCCGCCCCCGAGGGCGCGTACGACGAGAACTCTTAAGTTCCGTCAATTCCTCGAGGGTATTTGCATGAGCTCCGCGCTCCATCCGCCCCCGAGGGCGCGTACGATGAGAACTCTTAAGTTTCGACAAACCCTCGAGGGTATCTGCATGAGCTCCGCACTCCATCCGCCCCCGAGGGCGTGTAAGACAAGAACTCTTAAGTTCCGTCAAACCCTCGAGGGTATATTCACAAACTTTGCGATCCATCCGCTCCCGAGGGCGCGTATGATGAGAACTCTAAGTTCCGTCAAACCCTCGAGGGTATATTCATGAGCTTTGCGCTCCGTCCGCCCCCGAGGGCGCGTACGACGAGAACTCTTAAGTTCCGTCAAACCCCCGAGGGTATATTCATGAGCTCCGAGCTCTATCCGCCCCCGAGGGCGCGTACGACGAAAACTCTTAAGTTCTGTCAAACCCCCGTGGGTATATTCATGAGCTCCGAGCTCCATTCGCCCCCGAGGGCGCGTACGACGAGAACTCTTAAGTTCCGTCAAACCCTCGAGGGTATTTGCATGAGCTCCGAGCTCCATCCGACCCCGAGGGCGCGTATGATGAGAACTCTTAAGTTCCGTCAAACCCTCGAGGGTATATTCATGAGCTTTGCGCTCCATCCGCCCTCGAGGGCCCGTATGATGAGAACTCTTAAGTTCTGTCAAACCCTCGAGGGTATATTCATGAGCTTTGCGCTCCATCCGCCCTCGAGGGCCCGTATGATGAGAACTCTAAGTTCCGTCAAACCCTCGAGGGTATATTCATGAGCTTTGCGCTCCATCCGCCCTCGAGGGCCCGTATGATGAGAACTCTTCTAAGTTCCGTCAAACCCTCGAGGGTTCCATCTGCCCCCGAGGGCACGTATGACAAGAACTCTAAAGTTCCATCAAACCCTCGAGGGCATTTTCATGAGCTTTACGCTACATCCACCCCCGAGGGCATGTATGATGAGGACTTTAAGTTCCGTCAAGGGTGGTCCCTCGAGGGACGAAAACCCCCAAGGGTGACAGGATAGAGCTTGAGTTCTATTCGAACAGTTTAGCTACAGTTCTAATCCGTGAAACGGAAAAGGACTATAGGACTTCATCCCCCCACCATTTTTTGTCAATTTAATACCTAGCCAAGCGTGAGTGCGAGGCTTCTTTGCCAGCTCTTAGGTGATGATAAGAGTTCGTGACAAAGTAAAACGCAAGCATGATGTGGTCGGCTCGAGCCAAAGAACACACACTTGCACAAAATGAACACCCTCCAGGGAGAGGTGACCCCTCGAGGGGACATTCAAACACTTAGCACATGCAACAACTTGCATGCACAGCTTTGTGTTAGGCTACCATGGGGCACAGCCTCTAAAGGATCTCGAGATCCCATGATTCGTCTTCCTAAAGATGACTCCGAATAGCCTACTCAGGTGACATTCTAAGACTTGGCTCTCGAGAGCTAGGGTTCTAGCGCCCTACTTGGGCAAAGTTCTAAGGCTTAAGCACCCGCTTAGGTCGGAGCACATGGAAGAGAGAAATATTGTTACCCCTACAAGTGGATGAGAATCACTTACAAATCTGACGCATGTCTCGAGACACCAGATATAAACTTCCTCAGCCAAACATTTTTAGCTAAGGAAGTGGGGGGCTTATGATATAGCTCAAATATAACTCCCAATAATTGGGGAACACCCGGCGAATCCCAGTCAAACTGGGAGATTTATGATTATCTTATCAGGATTCTAAAAAGAGTCTTTAAAGATTGTGACGTGATCCTCGAGGATCTTAACACGATCCTGATTGGATTAGTACACGGCCCAGTCCTTCTAGGACTCTCCTCCTACAGCTATATAAAGGGGTCTACCCCTCCAGGTATGGGGGGATTACACAATTCATGCTTTTTCAGAGTTATTATCCTGTAGCTGCGCTCTGACTTAAGCATCGGAGAGTTCTCCGCCGGGAACTCCACCCGGCGGTCACTTGTTTTCTGTCTTGCAGGTCATCGGTCCAGGCTCGGGTTCCGCAACATACGCGGAGCATATTTTTAGCAGCAACAGGTTAGGAATTTCTTTTCTTTCTCGGCCTTTTCTTTGTCACAATTGTTTTCCATCGCAAGAAAGAAGTAAAAACTTTGTTGGTTAGCCACGTGTCACGTGATCATTAGTTCTTTGGAATTCTTTTCATATTTGTGTCATGGTTCCATTGAATTTCTCCCAGATTTTGGCTTAACCGTGTAGCTTTTTTTCTTACCTTGCCACGTGTCACTTTTTTTATTGGGTCTTGAATTCTTTTCATTAATTTCCACCCGTATACTTCACATTAGCTGTGTAGTACTTTAGCTTGAATTGCCACGTGTCAAATTTCTAGTGGCTTCTATTTCTTGACAATGTCATTTTTATTCTCTCGGTTTCGTGCCACTAAGTTTTCACTCAAAAAATTTTATTGACAATATCACACTCGTTTGATCTCTAATTTAGCTGATTTTTATTTCGTTGAATTCGTATTTTTATTCTCTTCGGTTTGAATCTACAATGACTATTTTTGGACTTCAAATGAATATTCGCTATATTTATCAAACTACTTCATGGGTTATATTTGTATTTGAAAGTCACTTTTAATTATCGTGACTTATATGTGACGCTCCGGCTGTGATATTCGACATAGTATAACCATGATTTGTGATGCTTAATATTAAAAAAAATTGTATGTGACACTCACAAGATTTGGTAAATATATTTTGATATTCGACTTATTGGTTATATAAGCCATTTTTGGTCGATTTGTTATTCGTGTGTGAATTGATATTCGACTTATTGGTTATTTAACCCCCTTTTCGGTCGCTTCTGTTATTCGCTTGTGAAATTCGATTGAGTTATCTGAATTCCTACTTATTGGTTCTATTCGATAACTCAAATTTGTTACTCATTTTTGGTAACCCTCTTTTGGTCACTTCGTTATTTGTTTGTGAAATTTGACTGAGTTATCTAAATTCTTATTTATTGGCTCTACTCGATAACTCATATTTCGTATTCGTTTTGGCCCTCTGTGTGTAAAAACTTTTACTGGGCAATTCGTGCTTTCCTTTTTTTTTTTTTTCCGTTTCCTTCCCCTTTCAGGCCAAAAGCATCACGAATGGCGAGATGTTAGTACAACAGTGGAATTATTTTGGTCTTTGATATTGAGCATAGTAGAGGTTATGAATTCTTTAGACGAGTTATTTGTTAGTTGACTTCTTTTACACTTTGGATTCAAATATTTAGTATGAGAGATTTGTAATAAAATTTTAAAGTATTTTAGGGTTAAGTTTTTGAGATTTCGAGAATTATGTTTGCGGTATTTTAGATGCTCTACTCTACCATTGCGGTTGTTACGTTTTGAATTGGGTTTTGATTAAGGACGTGTTTGGACCTTCGGGTTCGGGGCATTACATGAAGTTACCCGAAATTCTTTGAAACTAAGGTCTCTTTTCGGTAGGCATAAGTCATAACTAAGAACATTTTGGTTGTAAAATGCATTCACAATGCCTTAACTAATAAGGTGGTCAATGTATGAAACAAATAATTTGCATAACAATCTGGGCTGAGGTTGAATCTTTGTGCTGTTTAGTTGAATTAAGACTAATGCTGCTCTTTTCAAGTTTTTGCTCTAGCGACTGGATTGTACATGAAGTGGCTATATATTTAAAATGTGATGTCATACTTGCATTTACTATATATAAGAGAAAATTTTGAAATGATAGTTTCAAGTACTATGAAAGAAGGGCATTTCACTACTTTTCAAATTACTATTTTCCTCAAACTAGTTGTGGAATTGACTGAAATATCGACAAAAGACAGCTCTAACAATCAACTGAATAAAAATCACAAGGATGGAAAAGAATTTGGTGACCATATATAACTCTATACCTCATGAGTTGGTCTTAGCTTTGCATCAGCTAGTATATATATTTCTTATGAGTGATACCTTATAATGGGTTATGAGGCATGCATCTTCTCGAATTTGGTTGATCCAAACGCAGTTAAGACACCGTAAGGCTCTACCCTGCCAGCCAATTACCACATCAAAAGAGATGGACCACTCATTTTTTAATGGGGCACCTTAAAAGTTGATGTTAGCTACCTTTTTTTGGGATGAGAAAAGCCTTCTTATACAACACTGAGGGACTTTCGAGATGTGATAGTTTAGTTCTCAGTCACTACGTTACCAGAGAAGTGACAGCCATCTTTTTCAGCAAATGTTTGGGGTTACTTTGGCACATCCCTACAAAAAGCTTCTCTGTAAAATAAACGGGAAATTACGAAGATAGGCTGAGACACTAGCTAGCAAAATTAGGAGCCAGGGAATTAATTAAAGGGACTATATATGTTAGGACAAGGTTACATAAACCAAAGGTAAAGTAAAGGATCTCTGTCTTATGCTTTCACGGACAACTATGGATCCTCTCTCTGTGTTTTTGTCTGTGTCCCAGAGAGAGAGAGAGAGAAGGGGGGTGGGGGGCTGGCTGAGTGGTCAAATCGGGTAATGTAAAGCCTTCTGACATTACCTCTTTTTCTTTTTTGGCTTTGGGCTGTGTTGGAGCTGGCATCAAATTTGTGGTCACTGATCTCTATTATTAATAACTGTACCATGTTTTTTTTGGTACAAATAACTGTACCATGTTCAAAATATTTAAATCCTCTTCAACGGTACTTTGTGGTAAAGAACGTTGCTAAAGAGCATTTAATAACAAAGAGGTACTTAAAAGTCACTAAAGGTCAACATTTTGGCCTCCACATGCCTACATTGAAGCTGTCCATTTGAAATTAGGGTAAATTACACATGGCACCCCCCGATGTTTGTCCTAAATTACACACGGACCCCCTATCTTTGTAAATTACACTCCGCTACATTTTTTTATTTTTCATTTGACGGGGTTAACGGAATTAATGAAAGGACGGTCATACCCCTGATAAACAAATTAATTTACCCATTCTCTCTCTCTCTCTCACACACACACGCGCGCGCGCGCGCGCGCGTCGGCAGCACCACACCCCATCACCACGACCCACAGCTGTCGGCCACCACCTCTGCGCGAAGACAACGATTCGTGAATCTGACCCAATCGCACAACCTCCTATTGCACACCCACGGCCACCCACAACCTCCAACCACACACACACGACCATCAGCCACCAACATTCCACAACCGCAGCCACCAGTCCCCATCACCAACACAACAATGCCCGCCACCGTCTCTCTGTAAGAAAGCCCATCAGTTACAACTCCCCCACTTCATCGCCGTCCACCATCTCACCTTATCGCACACCGAGGGCCACCAACGGTCATACCCATATCATTGTCGTCCATAACAGTTGTAATTTCCCCATATCTTGCCTCCATATATCAGCCCACTCACAACCATCGTCGCTCGAGAATCGCCACCAGTCGTCCATCCATGTCGCCGCGCCTCTCTTCGATAACCTAGCACCGTCGGCCACTCACGACCCCTGAATCTAGACATCCACAGGTTACATCGCCCCTTCTCCGGTTAGATCGTCAGTAGCAACTGTTGAATTTGGTGATGGTTTGATTTGTTACCTGGGCTTTTAAACTGTGGTCGTCACTAGCAACCATCGATTTTGACCATTTTTACTTGTCTGTAGATACCTGCAAATCACTATCTTTAGCAAATCATGTATGTCGGCGAGCTCGCTTGGACCTATGCTTCTTTGATCCTTCAGGATGACGGCATCGAATATATAGTAAACTGGGTTTTTTGTAGTGAGGAGGAAGAGGAGGAAAAGATAAGGGCAATTTTGGTATATCACAATTAATCAACGTTGCCTTAATTTTTTCTCACGGTGCCCTAACGGAAGTGGAATTTATGTAAGACAATGACAAACAACAGGGGGCGGAGAGTAATAAAAATACTTAGGGGGTCTGTGTGTAATTTAGGGCAAACCTCAGGGGTGCCGTGTGTAATTTACCCTTGAAATTATGTACATAGCCATAAGTTAAGAACTGCAGACACCATCTTTATCATACTCATAATGAAAATTATGTACTTAGTGTTGGTACAAATGCACATAAAATTCAGAAATAATAAACAATAATGCTTGAATTAGTATATTGAAAGAAGCAAGGCTTAGAGTAAGGCTTCTCTTGTTCTCAACTGCCAACCCTTTATCCCTTTATATAGTGGTAGAAAAAATGTACGTTCCTTGAATCAGTTCTTTAAACTATACCAATTCAAAATTCATCAAGAAATCTATAAAGTACAATAAAAGATTCAAAATTCATCAAGTACAATGCTCCAACCAGTTAACAGCAGTGCCAAGACATCATAATTAGCATTGCACCGGTCGAGTCGAGTGTAATGACCTCTATTCTGTTCAAGGCCTGGGCCAATTGTGATATGGTCATGTGAGCAATGTCCTCAAAACCTTGATGACGAGCTAGCTTGTAGTCGCCTTGCCGTGAGATGGGAAGCCTATGACAGAAAAAAGATGAATCTTTCTGGGATATCAAGATGAAATAGTAAGTCCCCCGCGACTAAGGCTCCGCATTGAGAGTCCATCGACATTGCCACATCAAGAAATCATCCTCACCCATATAGCATCCTTGAAATCGGCTAGGTGATGGTAGCGATTAATTTTTATGGCAAAACGGTCTGCGAACCAGGGTTAGCAAAAATGAAAAATAGTTGAAAAGATGGAAGAAAAGAAAAGGGGAATTAGCGCTTGATGGGTGGGCTACTTGTTTGGATAAAAATTGAGAAAGAAGAGTTCATATTAAGTTGATGATGTTATGAGACGAAGGTTCCCTTTTTATGTTGATGAAGTGGTACTCATTCAAAATTTTTGACCGTCACTAGGTAAATATTAAAGACGTGGTGTAACGGGAGATAAATTACCGGTATTGCTTTATCAAAACGGCCAAGAAGTCTTATCCATTCAATGAGCAACCATACCATTAAGTAAGGCAATCGAGAAATTGGCAGTAAGGCAATACAGTTGTCTACATTCCCAATGCAGTCGACTTTATTGACCGTTTGATGAAAAATAATGGCTAGTTTTGCCCAACATCATGCCATATCTTCTAATAACGGCTATATTTGATATCCACCCTATAAAAATGATTTAGGGCTTCATCATACATTATGAAAATCACATTCTACGCCTCCATTCATTAGAGAAACATCAAGACTCATAAATTAAACTTTTCTCACTTCATCTTCATGATTTTACATTATTAAAGAGAGCATCTTTGTGAGCAAGTCTTTGATTGAGAGTGACAATTCTTCAAGTCATCAATTTTCTCATCTCTCTATTATACTAGAACTTCATTTGTACTCATTTCCTTTCAAGATGATTTTTTTGTACACAATTGATCTTCATAAAAAGATTGTGATCAAGACTTGAGTTTGTCAAGTCTTGAGTGAGCTTTGTGGATTCAAGGCTTGTGCTTAGTGTAGGGATATCACCAAGTATTGTAAGGATTTTGATCTTGATCCCGAAAAAGATTGTTGCTAGTGGATTTTAGTGTTCTTGCAAGTGACTTCCTTGGATGTAGGCTTGAGGGTAGTTCATGCCGAATCATTTAAATCTCCTTTTCTAGTATCTCTAACTCAATCTCTTTACTTATTGCTTTATAATTGCATGAGATTGTATAGTTAGCATCTTCATTGAAATTTTGCTTGGTTTTATTGAGATTTATCATTATGCTCAGTTTAAATTCCCCTTAAATTTCAAAAACCTTATTACCCCCCCCCCCCCCCAGGGTTGTTTTATTGGTTTCAGCTTGAATTACTGTAGAGGATCTTGTCTCCACTATACTACGTCGAATGCAATTTTAACTTGGGTTAATGCAAAATCTATACCCTAAATATACTCCAAATCATCTTGAGTACCCAATGTTTAAAACGTGCAAAATAAGTATCTAAAGATTTATTTTTGTAAACCAAACAAGTTCAAAAGTAAACGGAGACAAATGAACATCATATTTCCATTGGCAAATTTTTCAATGCATAACAAAACTCATAAACACGTCACATGATCTATTGTTTGGCATTGTCTTTCATTCTTCTTTTTCTCATTTTGTTTTTCCTCTACCTTTTCTCACTCATCACCCCTTTATTCCCCTTATTTTCGGCACCATTACACCCTACCACCACCACCTTCACCATTTGAAACTAAAACCTCCACCATCACACCTACGACCACCACCTTCACCATAACCAGCACCACAATCATCACCATAAACACCATCATCCCATATCGGGACTAACACCCATTGATCCATGAGTTCATCAACATCACAATCTCCACGGATCTGTTCTTCCTGCCGTTGTACCTCCTTCACCAACACTACTATCAAAGTAACCACTACTTCCCCACGGCCGTATATCCCTTCACCCACCAGCAACTACTAACTTATTGGTCTTTCATCGACTGCCACAAAAGCCGGTCACCATAACAACAACCGTCGAGGATGTAGCTCAGCCCACTACCACCGCTATTCGTTCAAGTGGTGAGGGGGTGGGAGGGTTAGATTTTGGGTTTTAGTTGATCATGAGTTAACTATGGTGGTAGGCGTGGGCATGAATGTGGTGGTGGTGGTGGTGGTGAGGGTAAACCAGTGATGATGAAATGAAAACAATTTATTTTTAATCGAAAAGCTGATTTGGTTTATCCCGTAGATCTCAAATTCTTTCCCATAAAATTAGCATGTAACTAAACAATCCAAAGAAAAAGTTGAGATTCAACCATCAAGGTGGGTGGTGGCGTAAATGGAATTAGAGCAGAGAAATGGAATTGAAGACTTCTTCTTTCTTTTCTAACTCCTTTTTTTTTTTTTTTGATAAATTAATGGAGTACATAAAAAGAAAAAGAAAGTAGGATGAGAAAAGTATGGTGCGAGGTGTTTTTAGAAGTGTTATTTTACAGTTGCCCTTGAAAAAACCGTCATGACTAAACTCTGTCTATCTTTGGACTCCTTTGGCTCAAAATATATGTTTAGGTAATAATTTAGCCTTTTTTTATATTAGTAATCAAGTTGGATTTGGAGTATACTTTACGGTATAGGTTTGACATTAGCCCTTTTAACTTTGAATTTCTAGATTGATGCAATTGGTGAAAGGCCAAAGTTGGACTTTCGATGGAAATGAGGGACTTAAAAAAAGTCTTAACTAGATAGTGTAGCCTATCAGTTGCCTTCTTTGCCTTATTTCTGCCTAGCAAGAGCTTCAAATAATACAAGTCAAATGCAGTTTTTTACAATTGGTGAAAGGCCAAAGTTGGACTTTTGACGGAAATGAGGGAAACTAAAAGTAGTCATATCTCGGTAATGCATGTAGCCTATTAGTTGTCTTCCTTGCCTTATTGCTGCCTGGCAAGAACTTCAAACAATACAAGTCCCAATAATTGTTCATGTTCTCCACAAATAATTGATGTACTATATATCAGTGAACCATGCTCTTCTCCCCTTCTTTGGAAAAGTAGCATCTACCCTTGGATATCCTCCATATCCAACCTCTAAGCTCAGTCTCCCATCCTCATAACAACTCCCCTATTTCAACCAACTGATGTATCCTACCCTGCCTTGAAGTTTCATTAAGTTCTTTGTATATGCCTTTAATGGTCAAGGACCCAGTCAAACCCGCATCAATACCTCACCAACTCCCTTAGATCCTCAAGTTCAAATCTACCCAAGAATGGAATCTCTCATAAACAAGACCAGCTCACTCAAATGTGCAGACCTCTCTGACCTTGAAGAAGATGAAATCAATGCAACCAAGGAATACTCTCTAACTCTCCTAGAAAAAATCATTAGCACTAGAGCTATAAATATGAAGCTACCCAACCCATACTGCAGAAATCGTGGAACCCTTCAAAGAGGATGAAAGTTCAACACCAAAAGGAAAATATATTTTGCATTACCTTCAAGCATGAATGGGACAGAAAGAGAGTCTTAGACGCTGGTCCATGGTCCATAATGAGCTTCCATGTTGTGGTGCGTGACTAGCCTCCACATCTAACCATGGAAGAAATTGACTTCACACAGTCTACCTTCTGGCTTCGAATTTCAGGGCTTCCACCAAACCTAGCCAATGCTGAGAAAATAGGATCCAAGATCAGCACAGTTCTAGATATTGACTTCTCCACTGAAGGAAACCTCTCATGGTTCAAATTTCTGCGAATTCAAGGAAAGATTGATATAACCAAACCAATCCAAACAGAGTCAACGGGAAAAATTTGCAATCCACATCTACATGGGTCAGAATCCAATATGAGAGGCTCTCAGACTTTTACTTCAATTGTGGTCGTTTGGGGCACACAAACAAGAGTTGTCACCACCCAACTCCACAACCACCGGAAAACATGATAAGTCCCTTCAGCTCTTGGCTTCGATCTGAATTTACAGAACAATGCCCAACAACAGCCAGATGGAACCCGTCATCCCAAAACTCAGACCAATTTTAACCAGAAAATACTTCAACTCCGGTAGCCAACCGCTGTCAACCCAAACCTAATTCCAAACCCGAAAAAACTTCTGAAAATAACCCAACCACAAAATCTATCAGTGCTAAACCTGTCAACTTTAGCCAAATCATAGCCATGCCACTGTACACAGACAACAACCTCCAGAAAACCAGACAAACAACCCTTTTTCCCCCAATTTCAAGACTATCCCCTTTGTAGACCCTAGAGCTACAAAACCTCTCCAAACTTGAATAAACAAACCAACAACCAGCCAAATGAAAACCAAAAAAATCATCCTCTAGTCCCAGTAGAGTACAACCAACCCACAAGCCCAATAGCCCTAACCTTAAGCGCAAACATGAGCCTAATCAAGATGAGACCAATAAAAAACCAAAAGTAGCCCAATATCTCTTGGCCTTTGCAAGGTCACATATCGCTCAAACTGACCCAAAATCCCAAAATGCAAACTACCTGGAACCACAGACCAACACAAAAGCTAACCAACTTAGAAAGTTTAAATCTCAAGCACGACAAAAAAACCCAGAGCAACCTCCACCTCCCAATCACGATGATCCCAGCTGTAAATCTTCCACCAACCATCCTCTGTCACATACTACTTCTCTTCATGAGGCAACGAGTCCTGACTCGTCCCCTCGTCCACCATGATCTTGATGGCGTGGAATGTTAGGGGGCTTGGGCACGTTACGCGTGTTAGGGCCCTCAAAAAAGATGTCAGGAATCTGAATCCTGGCATCTTATTCCTCTCTAAATCTCTCTCCCCTTCCTCTAAAATCTCCCTTATTCTCAACTCTCTGGGTTTTTACAACCAATGTTTTGTTCCCCTTTCTAAGACAAAAAAAACTTTTTGGTGGACTATGTCTAGTTTGGAAAAATGGAATCGATATTGAGATTACCTTACAGAACAGAAACATCATCAACGCTCTTGTATTCTCTGAACCACCGAATACCCCATGGATGTTGTCTGTGATAAATGCCCCCCCCCCCCTCAACTGGGGAAACAAAAGCCAATTCTGGGAGGAAATGGAAATTTTGGCAAAAGCTTTTACAAGACCGTGGATATGCATTGGAGATTTTAATGAGGTAGTCACTCAGGCAGAAAAAAAGAGGAGGCCATCTAGTCTCAAGTTCTTCTTCAGGAGGTTTAAAGGGATTCATTCAATCCAACTAATTTATTGACTTGGGTTTTTCGGGAAACCCCTTTACCTTGAGCAATAACAGACCTCTCAATGCAAACATCAAAGAGATATTGGACAAGGCTTATGCTAACATGAACTAGCGTACCCTCTTCCTGGATGCCACATTAACCCATCTTCCTCGCAAATCTTCTGATCATCTTCCAATTTTTTTGCAAACCCATAAGAAAGAATCGTTGAAACCCAAACCGTTCAGATTTGAAGTAGCCTGGACCCGTGATCCTTCATCCCATTATATCGTTAAACACACCTGGAGAAAAAATGTGGCTGGCAATCCAGAATTTGTGCTATGCAGAAAAACTGACTACACAAGTTAAGCACTTCGTAAGTGGAATGTCCCCCACTTTGGTCATATCCAATACAAAATTAAGTTTCTCACATATATGCTGGATACTATTCAACAACAAGCTTCAACCATCAGAAATGTGGAGTGTGAAAAAAATATCAAAAAGCAGATTGAAGAAGAATACCACAGAGAAGAATTGCTATGGAAACAAAAATCAAGAATCTCGTGGCTAAAGGAATGAGACATGAATACCAAAATTTTCCACCTTAGCACCATCATTTGGAGAAGGAAGAATGCTATCGAATTTATCAAAGATAGAGAAGGAAAATGGATATCAAGCCATGAAGAAATAGGTGCCTGCTTAAACGAAAACTTTCACCAGCTATTCAAGACCTCAAATCCCTCTTTTCCTTTGGACCTCGATGGCCTCATAACACATGTTCTGTCCAAAGAAGACATCATCATGCTGAATGCAATCTGAACTGATAATGAAATAACTTCCACCCTGAAGCAGTTTGAGGATCTCAAAGCCCAGGGTCCTAATGTGATGCTGACTATTTTCTACAAATCCTATTGGAAACTGATGGAAAAACAGGTTTGCAAGATAGTCCAGGACTTCTTTATTAGTGGTTCGATTCTTGGTGAATTAAATCACACCAACATAGCCTTAATCCCCAAGATTGATTCACTAACCAAAACGGATCATTACCGACCAATTAGCCTCTGCAATGTTGTCTACAAGGTGATATCCAAGATCCTGACAAACAAGCTGAAACCTTTGTTGATGAAAATTATATCTCTAATGCAGGTTGTTTTCGCCCCAGGAAGATTGATTAATGACAACAATATCATTGTTCAGGAAATCAGGCATACGAAGCGGAAGAAAAAATGAGCAGGACTCATGACAATCAAAATAGACTTGGAAAAAGCATATGATAAGATTGAATGGCCTTTCATCATTTCTATCCTTCAAAATCTGGGATTCCCACTAACCTGGCTTCATTGGGTGAATATGTGCATAACCACTACCAGCTTCTCTACTCTTTTAAATGGTGTTCCCTATGGCTACATAAAACCACAACGTGGAATCCGTCAAGGCAATCCATTATCACCATATCTTTTTATCATCACTTTGGAAATCTTAACAAGACTTATCCTACAGGATGAAGCTGATGGAAAAATTCACGGAATCAAGCCTAGCAGGGGAAGTCCATCCATATCGCACTTCCTTTTTGCTAATGATGTTATTGTATTTTGCAAGGCAAATCAAACCGAAGCTGAAAATGTGAAAAAATGCCTCGATACTTATAATTCTTGGTTGGGTCAATGCATCAACAATTCAAATCACAGATTCACTTCAACAACAATCTTGATAGAGGAGTGAGAAGAGACCACTTACATCCGAAAGCTTGGGATACTATATGTACACCTAAATCGGTATGTGGGCTTGGTTTCAAAAGGATGCACGACATGAATCTTGCTCTCATGGCAAAAATGGGATGGTCAATGGTATCTATGCCTGACTCTCTTTGGGTGCAGATTATGGTTTCCAAATCCTCAAAGGGATTCCTTTCCTGGACCACATCCCCAAGAGATCATCTTCTTGGTTCTGGAAAGGATTGTGTAAATCACATAACATAATTGGTAAGGGGATTGGCGGGTTCATAGGGGATGGAAACGCTACAAACATCTGGAAAGATAGATGGATACCTCTTGAATAAGGATTTTCACCTGCAATCCCTATGGTGGAGGATCCACAGATCAACCTTGTTGCCGACCTTTTCATCCCAAATTCCAAAATCTGGGATATCTCTAAGCTGCGGAACCTCTTTCCTCTATCTCTCGTGGAAGCCATCAGGAAAATAAAAATTCCTACCTCTCAAACCCAAGATTTAATAGCTTGGACCCCTGTCTCAAATGGCATTTTTTCCACCAAATCAGCCTATCTCCTAGCCAACAAACATAGATTCAATCATAGCAATCCAGCACTGAATATTTCTGAAAAAAATTGTGAAATGCAAAACTCAGGGAACGCCATAAAATTCTGATTTGGCGCATTGCTTGGAACCTCCTCCCTTTACGGCAAAATCTGATTCAATTCCTCCCTGACAATAACCCTTCTTCTCCCCTATGTAATGCCCAGCCAGAAATAGCAACCCATTTGTTTATGGAGTGTAATGTGACCAGACTTATTTGGATTACTTTTCCCTTCGATTTTTGACCCCCTGTGCAACTGGAAAATCCTATTAGCTGGCTGAATTTTGCTCTAAAACCTCCTAATCTTGCACCAGATGACCAAAAGAGATATACTATTTTCACATCTACACTTCTGGATTTAGTTTGGTTATACCAAAACAAGTTGGTTCATAAAGGTACACTTTTCGACCCTCCTAAAATCTCAAACCTGATTAACCTGAATTGCAATGATTTGCAAGAATCAAGACAATGTCGTTGAATTTGGACAAACTGAAGAAATTGGAACAGGTAGCCCTGAGGAAGCAGAAGCATTAGCAGCACTTTTGGCAATCCAAACTGCACTAAAGCAAGGGAAACGATACATGATTCTGAAAGGCGATGCCAAAACCGTTATCAACTTGATCCTGAATCAATCTCTAACAATGAGTTGGATTATTAAATCAACTATCTTTGAAGCCAAGAAACTTCTTAAATCACTTATTTGTTGGGATGCTGTGTATATTCCTAGAACCGCTAATAGGGCTACCCACAACCTTGCAGCTCAGGCCTCCTTTTGTAAGCATTTTGCCTTTGTTCCATATTCTTCCAGCCTTTTGTCTAATCTGGAAGAAGATAGGAACAATGTTGTAGACTTTCAGTTTGAATAATATTAATTCCATCCATTTACCCCAAAAAAAATGTTCTCCACAAGGTGATAATCTGGATGATTTGTCTACGGTTTTCCAAGTGATACTGGTATGAGAACAACATTTTGAGTGATTCATCCCTCATTCCCTTGAAAAACCTAACTCATGTTAGAAAAATTGCTAACATTCAAGTTCACTCTGAATATGTCATATTTTGTCGCAAATTTTTTATTCTTAGCCAGTGGAATTGCATTAGGTTTAACGGTTGGCATAAGACATATTCCGATTCCATGAACACAAATCCAAAGAAAACTATATATGCAATGACAAAGATAATGAATCTACGGTTTCGCTTCACCCTTTTAATTTTGCTTTGTGTCAAGGGGCTATACCATAATATTTCACCCTTTTTGCTTCATGTCAAGGGACTATATATACCACAATGTCAAGTAGGTATTCGTCGATACGAAGAAGTTTATGGTTGCAAAGTTAAGACCAAACAGACTTTCACCTATTCAAAGACTAATATAGCGTTTGACAGAGTTCGTATTTTTTTTTTTTTTTTAACCGAAAAGAATTTTGGTTTTTTTTTTCACTAGTCTAAAAAAATGTTGGAGGTTTGATAGAGTTTTGGTTCTCTAAAAATAGAAAACCAAAGGCATTTGACTGGACAGCTCTTTGAGTTTTTTTTTTTTTAATACATTCTCACATAGTTAAATAAATATTACAAAAAATGTGTAATAACTCAAATAGTCAATAATAACAATTCCAATGTATTACAATGTCTTAAAATTTTCAACAATTGAAACGCATAACATTTTGCAAATCTTATAACCTTTACATCCATAGTCCAAGATTTAAGTGGTATTAAACGAATCTCAACAATAAATCAACTATAAGAGTGTCTCTCTCACTCAGAAAATATCTCTATCACTTCTTTCTAAGCCAACTTTCACGTACAGTCACTGCGGCCGGCCCACCGTGCAATGGCACGCATGGGGCGGTGGCCGGAATCCGGCCTAGGAATAGGTACACAATCTGTCTTTTTTTAGTGAGTTTATGCTCTGAGGAAGGTCTTCTTTCGAGGCAGCGGCAGATCGAGGATGGAGGGCGGTGGACGACTACGTTGTGGTGGCCGGCGCCATTATAGCCAGACACGATCAGGGACAGTGATGTCTGCACCGGCGCCCATTCACCGGATTTCTTTCGATCTATGAAGATCTAGGGTTTTTCTTGATCTTTTAGATCTGATGGGTCTAGCTCCGAGTGATGGTCATGGGTTTGTTTGGTTTGTATTGTTAATTGAAGAGGTTTGCCTTTGCTCGGGTCCGATCTTTAATCACCGGCAGTGGCCAGAATTTAGTCGGCGGTGACCGGTATCTTACCAGCTGCGGCCGAATTTTTTGCCGACAGTAATTAGGGCTCATTAGTTGGATATAGGGTGTTCGTTTTGGTTACTAGGCTCTGTGTCTAGGGTTTTGGTGCCTAGGATTTTGCTGTGTTACGCCATGATCTCCTGCGGGTAGGGGGTGGGGAAGGATAGGGCCTCGATTGGGTATTAGGGGTTTTAGGCGTGTTTGTGCGTTTGGGTGGGGGTGGGGTTTGGGGCCCTCGGGAGGGGGGGGGAAGGGTTTCCAGGGTAATCTGTTCTAGGGGTTTTGTGTGTGGGGTTTTAGGGGGTGGGGGGGAAGTAGTCGAATACAGTCTAGCTTAAGGCCTAATTTGTGATTGTTGGTTTGATGCCCGGCCTAATGGTGGCCGTGTTTTGGAGGGAAATTGCCGGTGAAATATTGTGAACCATGCAAGGTTGTCGGCCTCTTGTATTTGCATTGTGATCTCGTTGATTGCCGAGTACATCTTTGATTTTAGTCCGGCTCCAGTTGACTTCCTCATTGTATTTTTTTTTTGTTGTTTAGATTTATAGTGTTTTTTTTTTAGTTTGTGCTTTTACAACTTTTAGGCCTCTGCTTATTACTTAAAGTTAATATAAAGTGTAGGATATGCTCTGCTTTAGTTAATTGTAATTGGTTTTGGGTCTATAGGTTCGTTGTTAGTTTCTGACCTTTGTGGTCGTGTATACACAGAGTCACGGGAATGTCATGACCTTTACTCGCCGTTAGGTAATTCTGTAACCGTTTAATTATCAATGCTATTCTCTTATTAACAAAAAAAAAAAAAACAATAAATCAACTTCTTCTATCCCAAATCTTTCTAGCAATGCGGCCTCTAACTACCCTAATCTCTGTTATTCTTAAGGATTACTTATGTCCATCGAGATTTGATCTTGTGAATTGGTCTCAGTGCCTTCAACAATCATAGCTGCCCTTGCAAAATCCTGAAAGTCTGGATCACCTCGTCCTTGTCTTCTAATGAAGTTGTGGAGAGTACAACAATACCAACAAAGATGATCAGTAACCATCACTCCGCATATTATAATGAAAATCAACATAATGAAACTATGGGCAGTTCATATACCAAACAAACTGAGCTTGATGTCAATCAAACTGAACTATGGGCAGTTCATATCTCGATCGTTCCTAGCTTATGTTAATTGAGCAGTTCATATACCAAACAAATTGAGCTTGATGTCAAAATTATTAGAGCTCATTTTCACGTGAGAAGGAGGATATGAGTAACTAATTAAAGACTTGTGTTTCACTCGGCAAGTCCTTAAAACCAAAGCAACTCAACTACAAGTTCACCTACTAGACACCGGAAAAGAATTGAAACTCTGTAATTTTTCCTAAATCTTGTGTCAGTTTAGCAATGTGGTTTCAAAGTCAGTTTCGTCTACCAAGAAATTAAGTATCAAATCCAACCCATAACTAGAACCCAACCAAGTGGAGTTGCAATTTATAACACAATGGTGAAAGCATCTTACGAAGATCAGTTAAAAAGTTGCAGAACTCCTTCACAAATCATACTTCGATATCTTGAAAATTACACAAATCACAATTACAGAAGTTACAATGAATTTTTCTTTAGACAAATTACAATTACTGAAGAAACAATTACTGATTTGTTTTCCTTGTGTCATTTCTTTCCACATGTATTCTTTAGACAATCAAATAAAATGAAATAGAGATATACTACAAAGGACAGCAGCACATCAAGACCTATTAAACAATGGTAGATGTGGGAGATAGAGGCGGTGGTAGAAGACATATTGAGCGCAATGGTAGATCTGCCAGAAAAAAGAGATGGAGGCGGTGGCGGCGGCATTGCAAGATGGATGCGGTGGAGGCGATGGAGGCGGTGGGCTGGGGAGCTTTCAGTGGCGGAGCACAAGCATGACCGGGGGGGGCCATGGCACCCCCCCACCCCACCCCACCCCACCCCCACCCCCCAAAGTTTCAGATTTTTTTTTTGTTGTTTTAAATAATGGGTAATTATGTTTAAAATATTTACTAAAATGCCACAATATTATAAATGAATGCATTAGAGTTTTAATTTTGTTATATTTTTACTTTTTGTGACACCGGCCGTCGTAATCTTTATCTTCCTCGTTCTTTTGTCTATCTTCATTATTTCAAATTCTAAATCTCCAGATCATAAAGAAAATACTAATAGATCATGGTTAGTTATTTTTTTTTTCATTTTTTAGTTTAAATTCTTATAATATGTTATACGTGACTATTGTCATCATACAATTGGTAATCGCACCAGTGATACATATATACAATAAGAGTTATGTTTCTTTTATGTAAGATTAGTAGTTTGTTGTATGTTGACTAACTTTATCAGGTTAAATAAATCACTACGAATAGTGATATAATATGATTATTAGTCAAATTGAGCAATTTATTTTGCATTTAACATATTCAATCGTGACGCGAATTCTTTTATGTTGGCCGTCAAATTTTTTTTAAGACTTTTTGGCCCCCATCGGTTGAACTTCCTGGATCCGCCCCTGGGAGCTTTGATACAGAATGAGAGTGGAGGGCAATGGAGTTGAACAACAGCTGTGGAGTTGAGCAGACAAGAGAGAAAAGGAAAGCCAACCCTAATTTTTAGATGACTTTTATACCGTTGAACAAGAATCACATATTTTGTTGATGGTGAAGCTTGAAACCTCGACCTCATTAAAGGGCCTTCTCGAAAAAGCGTGAAAACGAGTTTTCAAAACTAGAGAAATCTGGATTTTTGAAAATGGGCCTAGATTCCACAACCCTTGGCCTCTTTTTAAAAACCAAAACTGAATCAAAGACCCCAAAAAAATTGTGCTTTTCAAAAATTTACAAACTGGACTAAAAAAACTGAAAATCAAATACATTTCAAAGAGACACTGAGAATCAGAATATTACATACATGTAAATGCTGCCATTTATGTTTATATATAGTATTGTGCGGCCATATATGGCATACGTATATGCATCTGAAGAAAAGACCTGGAGGACTTGACATTGGACACAAAGGTAATAATAGCAGTAATCTGCAGAGGACAGGTGCCCGCCATTTAAGGCCCTGCAATTAACCCTAGCTAGCTTTAGGGTTTAACAACTTTATTATTAACCATGGGGATCCTTTGTTGGGAAACCGAGAAGAAAAAGGCCCTCTTAACTGTGAAAACAACAGCTGAATGAAGGAAAGCTAATCACCCCATGCACACGTCCCTGTCTCACTCCTCTCCCCCACCTCTGCCGCCTCTGCCTCTGCCCTCCTCTCTGTCTCTCTCTCCCCCTCCCTCTCTCTCACACACTAATACACACACAAACACATCCATCGGGAATGCCAACCATACGTTTCCCTCTTTCTCTCTCCTACTCCCTTGTATTGATACATCAACAACTTGTACAACTCATACTATACACATTTACATGCATGTACGAGCTCAATCTTTTGTTTTTCCTGGTTTCTTTTTCTCTAAGGTCTTTACACCCAAAAGAATTGGTGGACCGTAAACCAAATGTTTGGCATGAGGGAAAACGGGTTAGTCATGTTAGAAATTGGACATTTGACAAAGTCAAGATCGATAGGATTAAAGGATGTTAGGAATCCGCATTAAGCGTCTAGCAGAACTAATCGGATAATCAATCATGAACTAATTTTGTCTTTGTCTTAGTATAGTTGCGCAATAGGGCTAGAATATGGATCGTGTCGAGAGTACAAAATTAATCGAAAAAAATTGTATAGCTCTTGATCTCGCGACAAACCTCCTTCTTAGATTGCATCTACGAAAACGAAGAGCTGAAGCCAGGGCTGCTTAAACCTACATGGGAACTGGCTTACAAACATCAAGATTTTGTCTATAATAGAGTTACATGATAGAATACCTTAAAACCAAAGACAATTACTGATTAACTGCAGAAAAGCGAAGAACACAAAATTCATGTCCACAAAATGAAAGCACAACGTACACAACAATGCCACAAGAACCTAATCAAAATCACAAAAAAAAAAACCTTATATAGTGGCGTATCACGAGAAAAGTTGTAGGATCAGTCTTATGCCTTCCTCGAGAACTTGGGCCTTAATCATCTCTCTAGATTCAACAAGTTTGCATCGAAAGGTTAACATCTACAAAGGATAATTGGGGCTAATACTATCATTTTCTATTGAAACCACACTTCGGTTGCTAGAACATACACTAGCAATAGATTTCCTTTTTTTTTTTTTTCCCTTATAAGGAAGCAATGGAACGTAAACTTAAAAGAGTGTGAATATGACCTGGCCCTCTCTATACTGTAGTTAGTATTTTGTAAAGCAGTAGTCAATTTTGTAACATGCGTGACAAACAGCATGACAAAAACACTGCAAGGGTACACGCGGGACATGCGAAGTTTGCACGGCTAACTCCCATTGGTTTAATTTGTGCTCAGAGTTACATCTTTGAGTACCTCTTCATAAAAGTTGTTCTCATAGGAAAAAATACGAGGCGAGAACAAACACTTTATGGATCTGTTAAATCTACTACTATTTTAGTGGGTGTGCCCCCCTCCCCCCCTCCTCTCTCTCCCTCACTCTCTCTCTCACTCACTCATATTCTGCTTCTTCTGGCCTTCATTTGTCTTGATAACTCACAAGAAAAATAAAAGAAAGAAAAACATTCAGAGAAGATCAGATCCAAAGTTGGTTGGTTGGTTAGTCTGTCGATCAATCAATCTTTATATACCTATCCTTTCATACCTCGATCAGTCAATCTATCAAATCATCAGCAGAGAGATAACAAAGGAGAGAGATAAAAGCTAAGAGAGAAACATGTCCTCTTCAGCTGCCTTTTCACCGGACCACCACCACCTCTCTCCCTCCGAGCAGCTCTGTTACGTCCATTGCAACTTTTGTGATACTGTCCTTGCGGTATCTAACCCATCACTTTCTCTCTTCTCTTCGCTTCTCTTCTCTTCTCTTCTCTTCTCTGTGTGTGTGTCTGTGAGTTTGTGTGCGTGTGTGTGTGTGTCTTTCCTTCACTCTCTCTTTCTCTCCCTCTCTCGGTCTCTCCCTCTCTCTTCATATGATACGGATAATCATTAACCTTATCATATATTGTTTACTTTACCCCACTCTTATCCATGTTATCTTAAGCTCTCTTTGTCAACCCTTCATTAAAACACCCTTTAATCTCTTTAAATCTCCCTTTTTGATTGAGTTTTGTGCTCTGTACGTACGTAATTTTGCAGGTGAGTGTCCCTTGCAGCAGCTTGTTCAAGACTGTGACGGTCCGATGCGGTCACTGCACCAACCTCCTGTCTGTCAACATGCGCGCCCTCCTTCTTCCTGCTGCCAATCAGCTTCATCATCAGCTTGGCCATTCTATCTTTACTCCCCAAAATCTTCTGGTATGTATTTGTGCCTTCACTAAACTAATTATTAGGGTTTTTCCTTCCCCTGAACAAAACAATGTAAATCTGAACTATCTAAACCTGTTTCCTCCACTTCCTACGGGACAGGCTTAATTTCTTTTCTCCCCGACATCATTTGTTATGTAACTAGGGTTCCTGAATTGTGACCAACACAACTGAGAACATAGATTACTATCTCAAAATTCATTCATCCATGTGTTTGTTAGTTGTGTTTGCTCAATTTCTTTTGTGGGCATTCTTTGGTATTTTATGTATAATTTTCTTCAGGAGGAAATCCGGAGCTCCCCGTCGAACTTGTTGATGAATCAGCTGCCCAACCCGAATGAGTCATTCATGCCAGTTCGAGGACTTGATCACGAGCTCCCTAAACCTCCAGTCGCTAACCGACGTGAGATTATTCTTCATCTTGACCTCCATTATTTTCCCCTCTTTCTTCTTAAAAGAAATTCTCTCCATCGATATGTCTTTCAAAGGACTTTTACTGTACAAGCTACTATTCCAATTGATGGTCATGTCTGTTTTCGGACATAATGTTTCATGTTTACGTTTCTTCTTGTAATACATTGAATGCGTTTGTTTCCTAACATTCAACTTTACCCTTTCCATTATACAGTAGTCTTTTAGCCAATTAAGAAAGCAGTTTGTAGCAACTTACATCTTGTACTCCTTGAGTTTACTCCCAAACAGTGCCTAAACTTTATTGGTCTCAAATTAGGAAATGGCCTTTCTAGAATTCTAACATTTTTACCTTGCCTTTCCTTCTTCCTCTTCACAAACAATTTTGTACTACCAAAAAGGCCTTTTTTCCGCATCTGCTAACTTTTGCAGCGTTGTTTATCAACAGTTATTTTCAACTACAATCTTCTTCATTCACAGCCAACCCTAGTTCAAAAGAACCAAAAACCAGATACAAGGGTTGATAAAGTATTATCCATGTTTGATATTACTAGCAAGTAAGAGCACATGTATCTTTTCCTTTGTTGTTTGTTTTGCGTGGTTGTAAAGGCCAAAAGTTTTTCTCCCCCGGAAAATAAGATGGTTAGAATCCATCGGATAGATAGATAGATCGTTCAGATAATGATGAAGTAATGATGAAGTGATGATGAGAGAGAGATATTGAAAGCCTCTCTCTCTCTCTCTCTCTCTGTGTGTTTGTGCTTACAAAAAGTGATTTTAATGTCTGTTATTGGTTTGTCCTTACGTCTGTACTCTGTCCATGTCTAGCTCCGGAGAAGCGACAGAGAGTGCCATCTGCTTACAACCGGTTCATCAAGTAAGCAACTTTTATGAGAACCTTGATACACAAAGTATATAAGCATGTATTTTGTGCATTATAATGTATGTCAGGCTGTGTTAATGCCGCATCTAAAGAAAGATATGTACTTCATGCAACTGCCCACCACACACACAAAAGAGAAATACATCTCATGTAAAAACTGCCCAAGGTGGAGGGTGCAGAGAGATGTTATTATTTTAGTTTTGGATGGAAAAGATGCAAATGACTTGATTTTAAGTATTTCGTTTTAGAGTTCGGACTTAGGCAACTTAGGCAACTTAAACAAGGCTTGTCATCGTTGAGAGGATATTTACAACAGTAGATGCATGACCATCAAATCTATGAAACAACTGCATTTTGCAGGGACGAGATCCAACGCATTAAAGCTGGAAATCCTGATATAAGCCACAGGGAGGCCTTCAGTGCGGCTGCAAAGAATGTAAGATCTACTCCATTCAAACAAAAAAAAAATTGTATATTTAAATTAGATGATAAAAGTATACTTTTTGGCTTAATAGCTAGCCAGGGTTTCACCTGTTAGGGTTTTTGTGTTGTCCTCTTTCATAGAAGATTTCTTGTCCTTAATTTGTGACTGCATCTTTGTCTTCTTCCGTCTAGTGGGCCCACTTTCCCCACATTCACTTCGGACTTATGCCTGATCATCAACCCGTGAAGAAAGCCAATGTTTGCCAACAGGTTCGTACGTGCTCTTGAGCCCGAAGGTTGTAAATGATAAATCCATGTAAAATGCTTCCTTAATTTCTTTTGAGCTGATATTCCTTCTCGCCTCCTTTGAAACTGGTTTCTTTGTAACATTGTTTAGGAAGGAGATGATATGCTGATGAAAGATGGATTTCTAGCTGCTGCAGCCAATGTGGGTATTTCCCCTTACTGAATCAAGAAGAGTAAAGCTGCTGTTAGGGTTAAACCTAGCTCCTTGCCTTTTAGTAGTTCCTATAATTAGGGTCCGTGTTCTTATGCTGTTTCTTTGATCCTTTCAAGAAGACGATTTAACAGTATGCAGTCTGTTGCTATCAGTGGTCGGAGAGTTATGAAGACTAGAATATGTTTGTGAAGTCTAGCAGCTAATCAAATCTATCTCGAACCCATCTAGCTAGCTCTTAAATTCAAGTTCTTGATACTTCGTGCAGCACTTTTCTATCTTAAACCTATTTTCCCACCCTCCTAATTATTGCCTCCATAGCTACCTTGTTTGATGTTCGTTTTCAAATCATGACGCTGATATGGAACTTGGCAAATTTTTCTGAAATATTATACATTCTTAAGAACATGCCCCGTTAATTTGCGACAAAGACGTACTCATAACTTATTAGAGTTGGATGTTCTTGTTCACTAAAGCTAAACCGTGTGAATATGTGCCTGAGCATATATGTATATGCATAATGATATATACGTTCACCTAAGATATCTATGTCTCGTAAGAATATGTTGACAAAGTTATTTAATTACATGAGAGCAAGAAATTTATCTGAATTAAGAATACGAACTTAGGGTGCATAGATCCACGAGTAAGAGTAAATGAATATAGTGATAACCAACATATAGCAGTGCCGACGAAGAATGCGGCTTCGTGAAATATGCACTAGAATCTGGAAGAGGTGAGATCGAAGACCGAAGGTAAGTCAAACTCTACACTGGTAACATTAGCATCAAACTTACAGGTTGAAACATTAGATGAGGAATTTATCCATCTAAAGCTACTTGGATTATGTTCTCAAGCTTCTACAAGTAGAGGAATTCACACCAATATTTTCTTGTTTTTTCCTTTTCATATCAGCACCTTAAAATGTCCATACATTTCAGTGGAAAATGAAGTTTGATGCTTACAATCAAGAGCCTAATTTTGTTGGAAGCTTGTGTCCTTTAATCCATTTGGCTCTGTTTTGATGGCATTCGAAAAGTAAAATTTCTCGGGAAAAAACTATTCAAATGCTATACTTTGTTTATAAGATTGTTTATGAAATTGAAAAACTTGGTCAAGGCCTCGTGCTAGAAAATATACACTAATAAGTTTCGAAGATTCTTTTAAATTACTTTTGAGAAGGACGATAAGCTTTCACATCACACTATCTTTCAGAAATTGTTCTCCATGTTAGAAACCAAACTAATTTAGCACCAGAGAGTCGAGTCACCAACGCAGTTCGAAGCTTTAGGAGACAAATGATATTACGAGACTCGAGCCAAAAAAATAGAACTTTTGAGGTGGAATTAATCAACGCATTTAAACCTCACCAGTAAAGTTCCTTCTACTATTTGAAAATTGCAAATTACATCAAATCCATCAAATGTGAGGTTTTTAAATCCATCCGAACACTACTTTGAAATCCATGCTAATTGTCCGTACCCCTCCTTAATGCCACACTTAGTGTAAGTGCCTTCCTTCATGTCTTTAAAATCCCAAAGAGACACAATTTTCTAGAAACTGGGTTGCCTTCGGCTCAAGCATAATTTCTGACAAACGTAAGATTACTGTGACTAACTATGCCCCATCAACGGATCAGGATCCTCTTCTATAACCATGGTTACAGCAGGATTGCTGTCCCATGTTACTGAGAGATAGGAAAGAGAGAGAGAACCCCGAACCATGGGGTTCTCTCTCTCTTCCCCTTCTCACATACAGAAGGACAGCATCTTGCTGTAACCATGGTTACAGCAAGAGATCATGATCCCCCGTCAACAAGGCATTGGAATCCCATGAGTATTGTACCGCCCTTGGTATTAATTGCCACCTTTTCATGTATTTCCTCTTCTATTTAGTTCACGAAACCAGTACGAAGTCTATAGGTCGTCCTTCTTGCTAGGTAGCTCTTACCACTTCCGAGCATCTTTTCTTACGCCATAAAGCATTGCATGTCATGTCAGAAGAGCAAGAAGTTTCAAAGAATGGGAACGATTGAATTTATTGGACACATGTAGGTGGCTACCACGGTTGTTAAACCCCTGCATCAAAATCTGTGCTCCATATTGCTATAGTTGTATATATATTCAGCTTTTCCGGCCCAGGGCAATAGGCAGTCACACGCTCAGAGCTAAAGCCCTACATAGTCGGGGTGTAGCAATTCACATAAATGATCGCGCAATTTCCGCATTCTCGCTACAAAAAAAGATCAAGGGATTAAGGCGATGTTAAGTTTTTGCCACGCTAGAAAAACTATAGCTCTAGTTGGTGACACTTTTATCATAACATTTGCAATATGCTGACTCATATTTAGATGTGTTGCGAGCTTACCGATCATTATTGTTCTTTCACTAGGGTAGAACGAGGAAAAGAGAAAGATAACTGTATTCACTGAGTGCGAGTACAATTAGACCCGGCAAAAAAAGACGCGGACCCGCAGATCGATCTGTACCCGGCAGAAAAACCCGGGTACGGGAATATATTTTGAAGACCCGCACCCGAACCGACCTGTAATTTTTTAGTCGGACCGCGTTGGATATGGGTTACCTGGGCTACCCGAACTTTTACTACTATATAAGTGCTAGGGTTTTCTGTTTTAATCTCACTCAGTCATTCTTTTCTCTCGTCCTTTTCAGCTGCCAATCTGCGTCGTTCCTCCTCTCTCTCTCTCTCTCTCTCTCTCTCTCTCTCTCTCTCACACACACACACACACCACATCACTATATCTCATGACGCCTCTCTCTCTCACCCACCTGCCAGATCCATTGACGACAGCTACTCCACATGAACTCCACGGCTAGCTATTCCACATCAACTCGACAGCGTCCATCGTCACTCACGCTCCGCCGCCAGATCTGCCACAGCACCGCCTCCAATGTCCTCAATCAGATTCGCCACAGCTCCGTCGCCACTGCCATATCTGTTTGTATTATTTGTGTTAAATCTTTTGTATGTAGGTGATTTTTTTTTCGAGATCTGCTTGTGTTGTTATTTTGTGTTACGAGATAATATTTTTTCCAAGTCTGCTTGAATTATTTTCTAGGTGATTTTCTAGTATTTGTGTTTAAGTTATTGTGCCTATTGTATATTTGTGTTTGGAAACTTAGAGTTAAGATGATTGGGTTGGATTTGAGAATTGAATTTGAGATGATCACCCAAGTGATAATTGTAGAAATTAAATCAAAAACTGATTGTTGTAATAATAAAAAAGAAGGAAAAATACTTTAAAAAGAAAATAGTGCAGTGAATATTTTTAATAAAAAATTTCAAAAAAATTAATATTTTACCCGCGGGTAATACCGCTCCCCTCCTGGGTAGGGTACGGGTTCGAAAAAACTTTATCCAGAAAAAACCAGGTAAAAATTACTCGAACCGGTTTTACATATACCCCGCCAGATTTTACCTGTACCTGGAGCGTTTATCCGATTGCCAGGTCTAAGTACAATGAGGCTTTTAATAAGCAAAAGAAAACTATCATGTCTGACATAGAAAGAAATTCATACATAATTTACAAGAGTCATAGAATATTCTAGAACTAGGACAATACAGAAAAGAAATTGCCATGTTAGTATATATTAGGGCAAATTCCAAAACTGCACCTTCAATTTTACATTTTTTACAGCTTTAATATCCAACTCTGAAGGTACGCCAAAGACGTACTTAACGTTAAAAAAGCGAATTAAATCAGTACCTCAGCTGCCAGACGACAGACGCCGTTAAAAAGTCAAAGGGTTAGGACTGTCATTATGAAAAACAAAAGACATAAATCTTGTCTACGTGGCCATGTGGGCCGTCCTTTTTTACGTTTCCAATGCAAAATTGCTTATTCTTCTCATCTCTTGCTTATTCTTCTCCTCTCTCTCCTTCTTTATCTCTCTCTCTCACACACACACACACGCGCCCGCAGACACATCACCCACTTTCTTTCTTTTTTATTCCTTCTTCTCTCTCTCTCTCTCTCACACACACACACACATATCCATCACCCATTTTTTCTCTCTTTTCTTTTTCTTCTTCTTCTCTCTCTCCCCTTCTCTTTATATATATATATCACGCAGACCCATCACCCCTCTCTAAGAAAAAGTGTCATTAGTGATAACTTTTTAATGACAACATAAAAGTTGTCACTATTGATCACCAACTGTGACAAGTATGAAGGCCGTCACAATTAACCTGCCATAGTGTAATATTTAGTGACAAGAATGAAGTTGTCACTCAATTTCATCACTAATTACTTGGCATGATCATCCGTGTTTAGGCGGGAAATTTTTTGACAAAGCAGTAGTGACAACCTTAAAAATGTTGTCACTGTTTTAACCATGGATAATGAAAAAATCAAAATGTTGTCACTTTTGGAAAAGGAGAATGCATTCTTGACAAAGAAGAAGTTGTCACAAAAATTTTAAGCGGGCTGCCAAATAATTTTTCCCGGTTAATTTTTGTGTATCTCTCAACACTCCTAAATACACATAAATGTCGAGAGTCCATACGATCCATAATTCCCCTCTCTATGTCTCACACGTTCTTCTCCATCCACAGCCGATATCCCACGATCTCTCTGTCTTCGGATTTGCCGTTCAGATTCTGCCGCTCAGATTCCACCGAATTTTCTCAGGTTCGTAAAGCACACCCACAAACTAACTCCCTCCTTCTCTATCTCTTTCTTCTCCTCTCTTATTGAAGTTCAGAAAGAAATTAGGATAGTTTGATATATCTCTCTCTTCTCCTCTCTTATTGAAATTCATTTCACGATTCTTCATCTGAAGTTATGTTGAGCCACTAGTAAAGTGGCGCTACAAAGTAAAGAAGTAGGGAATTTATTCATGTTTGGAGAACATGAATGGATTGTGGTACCCAAGCAAGAATCATGGTGCCTTATATAAATTCAATTTTTCGGGAGAATATTACCGGATTATGATTCACGTTTGGAGAGTGATTGGGCATTGGAGAACATGTCTGGTAGTACCTTCCATAAATTCATGACCGGAACATGACTGGTAGTAGATCATGGTAGTCGGGACAAGTCAATTCATAGTAGGCGTGAACAAATATCTAGAATGCTGGTATTATTTGTGCTAACATGTGGGTAATGTTGGTTTTTAGGGCCGTAGTTGCCTAGAGCAGTGAGGAACGCACCGAAGAAGCAACGGTAAGCCAAGCAACTATTGAACCTGATACAACTTGTTTACTAGATTAAAATCTCTATGGTTATTATCACAAGGGTTTTTTCTCTTAACGTTTATCAATAAATGCTTTACTACTTATGGACTCTATATAGAAAAATGGATTAATCTATGCAGAATACTTAGACCCATATAATCTATATCTATAGCTATACTACCTATAAAAGTACGAATCTTGTAAATCTTTTTATTCCATTTTTGTCTTTCGTTAATCACTCTAATAACAATCTTATCCTTTAATAATTACTACTCCATTATTACCCTACCCTTTCATAATTACTATTATTAATTACTAATTGTGTAATCATTTTGGGTTTTACCCCCCATCAGTTATTTCAATAACAACTTTACCTTCCCTAATTAGTTTTTTTGTACTGTGTTTAAGAAACATTATGTTATAAATTTAATCTAAATCAATATTTACATATTGGGAAACAAAATATGTAGTTGTTAAAAATAAATTTATATATATATGTATGCATGTGTGTGGGTGTATGCGCGCGCGCACTATTTCTAAAAGTATAAATTTTATAAAAAAAAAAATTGAAAATTATGTTTTCCATTAATTACATTCTTACCCTTCTTTTATTACTGCTTTTTAAATTTTGATGAAATTAAAATAATATTGGGTAATGAATCTATTTTATACATTGATTGAAAAATGAAAAGTGTAATGAGAAAGAAAAACATAACAAAAAAGTTCATTTATTATATTCTTTTAATTTAGTTAAAATAAAATAAATATTAGATATTGACCTGGTTAATGAGAATTGTAATTTTCTTTCTTCATTTTAGGTTAGTAAATAATTAACCAATTGAAAAACTGAAAAATGAAAACAACATAAAGAAACTAAAATACGTGAAAAATCAATTAAGAAACAGAAAATTGTTAGGAAAACAAAAAAAAAAGGGTTAAATAAAAAAACAAGGCTCAAATATGGTGCAAATTTGAATTGAAAATATGTTCGGTTATTGCAGTTGAAGACTAAGAGCCCGTTTGAGATTGATTAAAAAAAGTAGATTCGGCTTAAATCTTAATCAGTTTTCAAAATCTGATTTAATCAGAATCAGTTTACTGTTTGACAAAAATAGTTATAAACTAGATTAAATCTATAAAAAGTGTTTGGATAAAAAGTACTTAAATCAGTTTCACTATGACAAAATGACCGTAGAGGACACTCAATAAACATTTTCTAATATCCAAGCAACGTTAACATAACTTTTATTCGTAAATAACTATAATGCCCAAATAGATTATTAAAATAATTATTTTCACGCACCTATAGAATTTGTTACTTTTTATTTTAAATTAAAAACACAAACAATCTGATGTTATTGCTTATAGTACGATAACATCCCCAAATTATAAATAAATTTTATCATAAGCAAACAAAATATTATCTAGCTGTAGGAGAAGAGTTTAGCAATAGGAGAAGAGATAAACTCCAGAAACTATCTAAGATAATTAATTAAGGGGTATGAGAGATCTTTTTGTGAAAAATATGGGGATATGATGGTAAATTATAAGGTCAAACCTGATTATGAAAAAGTGATTATATCATAATCCTCACTTTTGAGGATTATGGATTAAATCAGTTTTTAGCTTTTGGAGATGGATTAAATCTCTTTATCTCTTTTCCCAAACACCCACATACGTGATTTAATCTAGATTAATCAGGTTTGACCATCCTATAATCAATTCCAAACACCCTCTAAGTGTTTTGTGTTTCTTATTGATGAAATATAAAGGACCTGGTCTTGAAAATTACAATATCTTAACCATTAACCAAGAAACAAAAACATAACAAAAAAGTTCCTTTATTATATTCTTTTAATTTAGTTAAAATAAAATAAATATTAGAGATTTACCTGGTTAATGAGAATTGTAATTTTCTTTCTTCATTTTAGGTTAGTAAACAATTAACCAATTGAAAAACTGAAAAACGAAAACAACATAAAGAAACTAAAATACGTGAAAAATCAATTAAGAAACAGAAAATTGTTAGGAAAACAAAAAAAAGGGTTAAATAAAAAATAAGGCTCAAATATGGTGCAAATTTGAATTGAAAATATGTTCGGTTATTGCAGTTGAAGACTAAGTGTTTTGTGTTTCTTATTGATGAAATATAAAGGACCTGGTCTTGAAAATTACAAATCTTAACCATTAACCAATTTAATAAGTTACAAAAATAAAGACGTAGATTCATTCTTTTAAGTTCTCTATTTACTTTTATTTTCAACAGTACCATCAAATATTTTTTCAATCCAAAGCTTACAAAAAATATTTTCAAACATTGAATTGATTACAATTGCGATCATCAAATAACATTTCTTCTAAAAAATTCACAAAAAGTTGAGAACATAATTGAATTACATTATTTTTTTTTCCAAGTAAGATAATAATATCACCTCAAATATTTTTTTCGACTATATTCTCGTGCAACGCACGTGCTCTATACTAGTGTATATAGAAAAATGGATCACAAGGGTTTTTTTCTCTTAACGTTTATCAATAAATGCTTTACTACTTATGGACTCTATATAGAAAAATGGATTAATCTATGCAGAATACTTAGACCCATATAAATGTATATTTTTTTGCACAACTCATTTAATGTGTTGTTCTGATACAAGGTACGTACGTAAAAATGGATAAGAGTTGGATGTAACTCAAAATAGAATGCTCCCGGCTTTTGAAAAAGGAGTCAAAGACTTTCTCAACTTTAAATATGCAAATAAAGATCCATAAAGTAAAATTCCATGTCCTTGTATGCATTGCAACAACGTCTTTAACCAGAGTTGGATGCAACTCAAAATAGAATGCTCCCGACTTTTGAAAAAGGAGTCAAAGACTTTCTCAACTTTAAATATGCAAATAAAGATCCATAAAGTAAAATTTCATGTCCTTGTATGCATTGCAACAACGTCTTTAACCAGAGTTGTGAGGTTGTGGCAAAACATATGGTTTTACGTGGGATAGTGAAGGGCTATGATAGGTGGATATATCACAAGGAGGATTTTGGAAGCTATTCTCACAAGTATGATAATGATGAGGCTGGCAACATTTCAAATGTGGGTGACAATGATTTTACTCCTGAAATGATAGGCGATGTGGCCACTGGTCAACTTGGGAGTGAATGGAGGGGTGTCGAAGAACATTTTAATCAGGGCTCAAGTTTGAAAGAAGGGGATGTTGACACCTTTCTTAAATTTCTAAGTGATGCAAAGCAACCTTTATATCCTGGTTGCGAAAATCACTCTAAGCTTTCCTTTATCGTGAAGTTGCGTCATCTAAAAACCATGAATGGTTGGAGTAATAAATTGTTTGACCAGTTGCTTGAATCCTACAAGGAAGTCCTTCCAGAGACTAATACACTACCTAAGTCATACAATGAGGCTAAGAAGATAATTCGAGATTTGGGGTTTACGTACGTGAAGATACATGCGTGTGTTAATGATTGTGCACTTTTCTGGAAAGACTACAAGGATTGGGATGTGTGTCCAAAATGTGAAACTTCTAGATGGAAGTTTGAAGGATCCAAAAAGGTACCTCAAAAGGTGTTGTGCTATTCCCCTTAAAGACAAGACTTCAGCGTCTATATATAAATAAGAATGTTGCTTTTGATATGAGGTGGGATAAGGATAAGCGAGTTTATGAGGTTGATGTCATGAGGCCTCCTGCTGTTACTGAAGCATGGAAAGATTTTGACAGGAAACACGAATTCTTTGCCCAAGATCCCGCAATGTTAGATTAGGGATGGCTAGCGATGGATTTAATCCTTTGGGCAACATGAGTAATGCTTATAGCATTTGGCCAATTTATCTCGTGCCATACAACCTACCTCCTTGGAAATGCATGAAAGATCCTTATTTCATATTGTCTATGCTCATCCCAGGACCTAATTCTCCCGGAAATGATATTGACGTTTATCTTCAACCATTGATTGATGAGCTGAAGGAGTTGTGAGAACATGGAGTTGAGACTTATGATGCCTATGCCAATTAATGACTTTCTAGAGTTGAGAGCAGTTTTATGACAATTAATGACTTTACAGCTAATGCAATATTGTCTGGATATAGCACCAAAAGATATTTGGCATGTCCTGTTTGCATGGGTGAGACTACTTCTTTTCGTTTGCGTGCGGGCCAAAAAAATTCCTATATGGGGCATCATTAAGGACTGCCTTCGAACCATAGATGGTGCAAGGAGACGGAAGTTTTTGATGGCAAGAAGGACTTTAGGGATCCAGTTGAACCAACATCTGGGGAAGAAATTTTTGTACGTCAATTTGAGTTTGGGAAGGCACCACAAATGATTGAAAGAAATAAGAAGAGGAAACGCAAGGATAGTCATTCGAATTAGATAAAACAATGTATTTTCTTTGAACTTCCCTATTGGAAAACTCTAAAATTGCGGCATAATTTGGATATCATGCACATAGAGAAGAATGTGTGTGATAATGTACTTGGTACATTGATGAACATTGATGGAAAAACTAAGGACACATGGAAGGCTCGTAAGGATCTAATGGAGCTAGGTTTAAGACCTGAGTTACACTTACGTCGTGTAGGTGATTCGTATGTTATGCCTGCTGCATGCTATAACTTGTCGTCTGATGAGAAAAAGAGATTGTGCGAGTTTTTATCTTCAATCAAGTTCCCAGACGGCTATGCCTCAAATATATCGCGATGTGTAAAGTTCAGAGAGTGTCGAATCTTAGGAATGAAGAGCCATGATTGTCATGTTTTTTTTACAACGGATACCCTTGCAGTACGTGGAAACTTGTCTAAGGAAGTATGACAAGCCCTAATTGAGCTTAGCAATTTTTTTAAGAAATTGTGTTCTAGGACATTGTATTTGAAATTGGATGTCTAGGAGAAACTTGAGAAAGATATTGTTATAACTTTGTGCAAGCTTGAGCGCATCTTTCCTCCAGCTTTCTTTGATGTAATGGTACACTTAACTGTGCACTGCCAAAGCGAAAATTGCTGGGCCAGCACAATATCGATGGATGTTTATATTTGAAAGGTGCTTTTTAAGTCATTTGCTCTAGTTAATATGTGATATTATTTTGGTTTTGTGATTCTACTCTTATGTATTTATGTTTACATAGGAAAATGGGTACGTTAAAAGATTATGTGACCAACAAGGCTCGAGCAGAAGAGTCTATTGCTGAGCGGTACATAGACAATGAATATTTGACATTTTGCTCAATGTACCTACGCAATGTTGAGACAATTTTCAATAAGCGTGAGGGTAATTATGATCTTGGGGAGCAACAAGGAAATTTGGATGTATTTGCATGTGATGCTCATGCATTTGGTGGGATAAAATATAGCACATTACATGCTTCTGAATGGGAGGATGAATATTTAACATTCTGCTCAATGTACCTATGCAATGTTGAGACAATTTTCCATGAGCGTGAGCGTAATTATGATCTTGGGGAGCAGAAAGGAAATTTGGATGTCTTTGCATGTGATGCTCATGCATTTGGTGGGATAAAATATAGCACGTTACATGCTTCTGAATGGGAGGATGCTTGCATGTATGTGTTGAATAACTGTGAAGAAAAATCATATTATAGGTACTTCTACTTTATTGTCTTTACCATAAATCAAATAACACTTTATGGTGTCGTTATCATAGTTAACCCAAGGAAGAACTTAAATCTCAAAGTACGAGAGATCTAGATTGAAGGCATAGAGCAGAGTTTCCAAAATGGTTTGAACATCGAGTAAGTGTAATAACGTATAGGAGGCTTTGTCCATATGTGTTTAACTCATAATTTAATGATGTATTGACCCATTTTTTCTATAAAAAAAATAAAATTGAACAGATCAAACAAAAGTACATGGAAGGAGGTGTAGATGAGGAACTTTTATCCCTTGCTAAGGGGCCTGATGATCGAGTGAAGCACTATCCAGGATGCAATGTGAATGGGTATAGGTTTCATACTCACGATCGTGAGATGAATAGAAAAATGCAAAACAACGGCTTGGTGGTCATGGGGGAGCACAACGGAAAATCTACTAGGTTTTATGGTGTTATCACTGATATTATCGAGCTAGAATATTTGTTCGGCCGTAAGCGAGTTCTCTTGTTTAAGTGTGATTGGTGGAACACAGGGGACAACAAGGGCATCCAGATTGATAATGCTTGGAATATCACCGGTGTCAATATTTCACGAAAATGGTATAGAGACCAGCCCTATGTGTTGACATCTCAAGCTAAACAAGTTTTTTATGTCGAAGACATGAAGCTAGGCAATAATTGGCGCATAGTAGAGATGGTAGAACCGCGCAACTTCTTTGATGTACACCCGAAGATGCACAGGGAGTTTGACACCGCAGGCCCAAATGTTGGCACCACCATTGGAACAAGTGCAAACTATTGCTGGATCATGTAACGTATTTGGTTGAGTTCTTTAAGTTAACAAAATATAATGAGAAAAAAAACATGGGTTACTGAAGAAACCAAAAAGAAGCATGTAACGTATCCGTTGATTATAAGCTCCTTTTTACATCTTTCGACTTAACATGAATTTGTTTTTCTTCCTTGGATGTAATTGCAGGAAGAGATGGAACGAGAGTTGGCATAGTCTCAAGCAGAGGGTACAGAACCAATGAACGAGGGAACAATTGTTGAAAAGGTTCTTGGTCCCAAATCAAGTTATTTACGTCGCCGCGGGGCTAATCAACAGTCTAACTTATCCTCATCCAAGCTTCAAATAGAGATGGAGTTGGAGGAGACAAAGAAAAGGGCAGAGTAAGCCAAACAACAATCAAATGAGTTGGCTATAGAAATACAAGAATTGAGGGCTTCACAAAGGGAGATGAACCAGTTGCTTTACTTTTTGTTGGCAAAAATGTAAAATGGCAACATCAACTCTTCCTCTTGACGGTGAGTTACTACAACCTATTGGATAATGCTTCTAATGTGTCTCAATAGATTAAATCATCTCTTCCTCTGACCTTTGGCAATGTTTCTAATCAGTTTCATTAGTCCCTGCCTTGCATTAGTACTGTATTTTCCATAATGTCTCATTAGATTAGATCACCTTTGAGGACTATTAACTTTGGTTGACTTGATCAATGAATTTGGTAATCATTCGGGCAAATGAAAATGTCATGATATGTCTCGGTTTGTATGGTGGATTTGCTATGTTTTAGTCAATATTCGCTACACAGGCTTCTCTCTAGTATGGTTATAGTTGTCCTATTTTGTAGTGTCACGATCATGTTGTTGTTTTTCATGCAATGAAAAACTATGGTTGGGATTGAGTATGAGATATTGAAGATGCAGACGCAGCGACACGCTTATTCTAGATTATTGTACTTTAAGATTTTGTAAATGGAACCCTTTTATTTTTATTGACATTAAGAAGATTCTTGTAATGGATGGTGTCTTTCTAATGGATGTTTTGAATTCAAATCACTTATATTAAAAGTTTATTCTCGTAATTTTGTAGAAGAGTAATATGCACAGGGAATAAGATTTGACAAACTTGCGGCAACTTAAAATTGTCACCATTACTGTAAAAAGAAAAGATTGTGGTTGTCACTATATCAATATAAGTTCGTCACTAATGTGTATAGTGACAACAAGAATAATTCAAAATGGTGACAGCGAGAAGTTGTCAATGAATGTTTTAGTGACAACACAAATGGCAATTGCGACAACACTGAAATTGTCACATATTTGAAATTTTGACAACCTCAAAATTGTTATAAATTTGAAATTGTGACACCGTTGCTGTCGTCACTAGACAGATTTAGTGACAAAGCCTCTTATCACTGGATCTCAACCCAAGTTAATTGGGAGGGTCCTTTAGTGACAACATGGGGTTCTAGTGATAATATTTGAGAACATTTAGTGACAACTTTGTTGTCACTAAATGTGATGAATCAGTGACAACTTTGACGTTGTCACACAGCCTCAAGATTTTGTGACAACTTTTTAAATGTCGTCACTTAAAGTCTTTAGTGACGGGTCTATAGTGACAATTACTGTGACAACAAATTCTTGTCACTATAGCAATCAGTGACAACTTTGCATTTTATTGTGACAACTTTCGTTGTCACAAATGACCAATTTTCTTGTAGGATCTTTTTTTCTTCTTCTTCCTCTTCTTCTCTCTCTTTCTCACGCACTGACCCAGACCCATCACCCAGTTTCTCTCTCTTTATCTCTTTCTTCTTCTTCTTCCCCTTCTTTTTCTTTCTTTCACACAGACCCATCACCCATTTTTTCTCTCTTTTTCTTCTTCTTCTTATTCTTCTTCTTCTCTCTCTTTGTGCCGCACACTGTACCCCGACACCGACCACTGAGGTAGCAACCCAACACCCACAATCACGACTCCACCACCATCGTCGACACCGTCGATCTCACGCCATGCTTGAATGCATGTGATACGAGACAGATTTGGACGAATTGTGTGAGGGTTTTTGGGTATTTATACAGATTCAGATACATGAAAAAATTAATCAGAACAATGAATCTATTAACAAATTTTAAAATTCCATTGACTTTCTCTCGTCGCTGGCGATTTGAGTGTGTATGTATGTGTGCGCGCGCGTGAATTAAATAAGAAACGAGAGATAGAAAAAAAGAGTAAGACTGTCAAAATGACGGCCCACGTAGCCACGTGGTAGAGATGTCAAAAGGACCGGGCCAGCCTGACCTGCCTTAAAATGGTCCGGGCTTGCCCGGCCCTAAATGGTACAATGCGGCCCTGGTCCATAGGGCCAGGGCCAGGACATGAAATTTTCCAAAAAAGCCCGGCCAGGGTTGTGGCCCTCTTTTCGGCCATATTCTTGCCCCGCCCTTTGGCCTTAAACCATTTTGAGTTACTTACTCTCTTTTTTCCTTTCCCCTTCTTTCTCACGCGTCATTCTCTCTCTACCTCATATTTTTCTCTTTTTATTTAACATTTTGGACATGCACATTTCTTTTCAGCTCATGATGATAGTTCCTACTTCTTTATCTACTTTTACTTACAATCCTCCTCTGTATTAGTTTCATGGAATTATGAAGAGAAAATATATCTTTGTTTGTCTCGGAACTAGAAACAACACAATTTAGGCAATATAAATAGGGAACATAACTCCAGAAAGCACGGGAAAGTTCATGATAAAAGTGGTCTAATGATGCATGCTTCTAATGAGATACCTAATATTACGTAAAATGCAAAGGTAGAGGTATGTTTGAGTGAAAGTTTTTAGAGGTATCATTCGAAAATTTTTTGTAGGTATAACAAAAAGCAGTGGTATGAAAATAAGTGGAATTTTCAAGAGAAAATGCAAAATGCTTGATAAGAGAAAGTAGGAGTAGATGGATTAGATGAAAATGCTTAATTAATCAACTGCTAATCATTCTTATTTTCCCAAAATTACAAGCAGATGGTCCTAAGCCCGCATAAAAGGAAGAGGGCCTATCAAAAAATTTATTTCGTGTGTTAATATTTTTGCAACACGAAGCAGGAATATAAAATAAAAAATAAAAAAGGGCCCCGCCCTAAAGTTAGGGCATAGGGCTTTGGCTTGGACCAGGCTTAGATTTCTTAACTTTGGGCCCGACCCGATTTCCCAGGCCCGAAGCCCTATCTGGCCCGTCCCATTTTCTGGCCCTCTGGGCCCAGGCTGGGCCGGCCCAAGCTCGGCCCTTTGACAACTCTACCACGTGGATAGGCTTTATGTCTTTTTTCGTAATGAAAGTCCTACCCCTCTGACTTTCTAACAACATCCGTCTTTTGTCAGCTGAGGTACTAAATTGGTACCTTTTTTCAAAGTTAGGTATTTCTTTGGCGCACCTTCAAAGTTGGATGCTAAAGCTGTACAAAATGTAAAGTTGAAGGTACAGTTTTGAAATTTTCCCTATATATTATCGTACATCCCCTCAAACTCAAGGTGGTATATACGAACCAGCTTGAGTTTTGAGGTTGAGCCTGGAACTATGTCTTGTTGTTGGCTACTAAAAAAGTAAGATCCAATTAAAGTCCAAGCAGCACAACCAACACTATTATATGTTTTAGCAAAATATAAAATTCTGAGGTCTGATGCATATGATTTAATATTCAAATGAGCTATAAAGACCTAAGCGAATAGAGGCATGGATGTAGTCTTGGGGGAATAATTAGCTGGAAGACACAACTGAAAAGAGTCCGGCGATACAATATATACAATCCCGGGTCAACGAGTGGCTATGATACAAGACAAGGAGTACCAGAGAGAAGTCTGATGACCAAAGGTAAAAGAGAAAGATAATTGTATTATTGAGTATTATAGAGTTGAGCACACTACGGCCTTTATATGGGCGAGAAGACTATCCTACCTAAAACAGCAAATGGAGTCCTACATAAGTTAAAGAGCTATAAAATATTCTAGACCTAGGATAGTAGGCAAAATGTAATCCTGTTCTTAACGGAAAAAATTTGGCTACTACTCTGGTTGGAGGAATCTTCCTCCTACCCCTTATATAGCGACAGTCAATTGTCTTTAAATGTTTCTAGTGGCTTTAATTTAGTGACGCTAAAAAAGTGCTGCTAATAATTGTGGTCGTTTGAAACATTTAGCCACTATTAATTGTCACTATACATGGGGTTGAAGGAAGATTCCTACAACCCGGGTAGGAGCCAAAATTTGTTCGTACTTAACACATTGTATACCCTTATTTATAAGCATTTATGTCACTGAATTTACAAATATAAAGCACAACATACCATTGTTAGGGGTATACACGGGCATGAACATGACTATTGGTGATGCTAGTTACATTCGGCCTAGAACCATGTGCTTAGTTAAAGAAGACAGTAAAACTTCGAAATCTTGTAGGGATTGAAAGTATGTTTATTTATGTCGACGTATAGCAAATGGTGGCTATTGCATTTAAATTTCAGCTTCACCGCATAACTTAGTGATAGCTACAACAATGCTCATTGAACTATAAGTCAAATTTTATTTGGATGCTGAAATGCAAGTTTTATATTTGTGGTCATTGAACTCTCGATCTGATTTAGCCAATTAGGCCATTCTGCAAGCTACTTTTAGGAATATGCCCATTAAGTGGCCACGTGACCGGCACATGTGAGTTAACTCGAGAGATCATGTTGCTAGCTTTACTTTTGCACACACAACGCGTGTGCCGCGATAACTATAGTTTAGTTGTAAAAAATTTAAGTAATCTGCTTAGCTTCACCACATTTTGATGCTCTTTTATTTGTTTTTTATGTTTATACCACCACTACCCAACCCCTCACCACCGTGTCACCACCATGCACATCATTACCTTGCGATCATCACCATTGGCTCACCTACCACCCACTAGCCTACCTTAACTCAAATATAGAAACTACCAAAACACCACCACAAAACACACCACCAGCAACCGACCATCAACGTACCCACTTCCACTATAACACCAGTGACACAACAACCACTAGCTCTCATAACCCAGCCCCACCTCCACCACCGTCACAACATCGATCACGGTGGTGATGTATTTTCATCAATTTTGTTGTAGTTGCGAGGGTTTGGGTAGCAGTCTTGGTGGAGGTGGCATGTTGATGAGTGGCGAGCAGTAGCGGAGGCAGCGGGAGGCACATGCCCACCTGCTACCTCCTTCTCCGTCATTTAGAGTACACCGGCAATAGTGTTGTTGCCACCAACATAGGCAGGTGGAAGAGTTTGGGAAGAAACCACTTTAGGCATGGTAGGTGGAAGGAAGATGAGAAGAAGAGGGAAGGGGGGGGAGAGAGAGAGAGAGAGAGGTACAGTAGAAGGAAATGGGGGCGGTGGGGGGAGATGAGAAGTTTAGTATATGGAAATAAACTGTCATAATTTTTTGGAAAGAGCTTCATGTGTGTTAATAATGGTACTAATATGTGATACTATGGTAAGTGAACACACAAAAAAAGATATTTTATTGAAAAAATGTTCCTAACATGTGACGTTTGCTAAAATGTCTAGAAAAGTACGACATTTTTACTAATTACACTTAAATTTGGGGATCACAGTAAAAGATGCATAAAAAGAACGTAATAAATGTCTTAATAAACGGCCTTTATACTATACTTTGTTGTAATTAACGAAACTCCAATCTTTATCTCTGTAGTCGTCTCAATCTTTGCTTTCTTAATATAACTGCTTGTTCAGTGTTGGCTCTTGGAATTAAATTGACATACAAATTTTTTGGTTACCTTTGGATTTACCGAGGTCGAAAGTGAGTGTATGAATTGGCTATTCATGAAATTGTGGGTAATTCAGTCATGCCCTTTCGATTTATGCTCATTTAAGTTGTCTGTTTGTTGGGTTAATATATTATCAAATAATTAGGCTTAAGATTAAATTAAGTGCCCACCCCGTGCACAGTTTCTGGCTTCGCCACTGGTGGCGAGGGCTTGCCTTGGGAGGAATGGAACTCATCGGCAGGGTGGTGGATTTCATTACTTTCGAAACAAGCTAGGTATATGGGTGGCAATGAAGGCGGGTGTGGGTGGGGGTGGATTGGTGGAATTGAGTGGTGGTGGTGGGCGTGATACTGAAATCCACAGTATAGGAAGAAAAGAGAAATAAACGATGATTCTAATGTCATAGTTATAAATGTACCCTTAATTTAACCCCCCATCTTGGAGGCACTGTCGAAATTAGTGCAACTTATTTTAGAGTATTTACTTATTTTCCTAGTCTTTTGCTTAGTTGGATTATTTCATGTTCATTTACCAATTTTATAGCTAAATGTGAGGCTTGTTCACATAGTGGGCTTTGGTTGTTTGTTAGTGGTAAACATGGAGTAAGTAGTGGGTTGCTTGTTAGTGGTAAACATGGATCAAGTAGTGGGTTGCTTGTTAGTGGTAAACATGGAGTGAGTAGTGGAGATATATGTGGATAGTGGTTTAGTGGAACCTAGTCTTTAAATAGAGGTTCAGTAAGCTTATTTATGGAGCAACCTTCTGGCTTTCTCTCTAAACAATTTCCAAATCATGTTTGCCGATTGAAGAAAGCACTCTATGGCCTAAAGCAAGCTCCTCGAGCTTGGTATGGTAAAGTTGCTCAATACCTCATCTTCTGTGGATTTAGAGTTTCTGATTCAGATTCTAGTTTATTTATAAAATTAGAATCAAATGTGCATCTCCTGGTATTATTATATGTTGATGATATGATAATAACTGGGGATAATGAATCAGAAATTTCTAATTTGAGAAATGACTTGTCTGTTCGTTTTGATATGAAAAATTTGGGGGAGATTGGATGTTTTCTTGGTCTAGAAATTGAAAAATCAGACCAAGGGTATTTTGTGTCTCAAAGAGCTTATGCAAAAAGTCTCTTAGAGCGTTTCAGCATGGGGGATTCGAAAGAAAAGGCTACTCCAATGGAACCAAATCTTAAGCTGAAGAAAGATAAAGGGAAGCCATTGAAGGATGCCAGGAAGTTCCGACAACTTGTTGGAAGTTTGATTTATCTAACCATCACAAGGCCAGAAATTTCATACTCTGTTAGTGTTGTTTCTCAGTTTATGCAAAATCCAAGAACCCCTCATTTGGAAGCGACAACAAGAAGAATTTTACGTTATGTAAAAGGAACTCTTGATTATGGTCTTCTGTACAAGAGATGTGATAACTTTGTGTTGAGTGGATTTACTGATGCAGATTGGGCCGGAGATACAAATGATCGTCACTCAACTTCAGGATATTGTTTCAACACTGGTTCAGCAGCAGTTTCTTGGTGTAGCAAGAAGCAGAATATTGTTGTTTTGTCTAGCACCGAAGCTGAGTATGTGGCAGCAACGATGGCTACACAAGAATGCGTTTGGTTAAAAAGGCTAATTGGAGACATGTTCTGTGAAGTTGACTATGCTGTGCAAATTAAGTGTGATAATGAAAGTGCCATTAAGCTTGCATCAAATCCAATTTTTCACGCGAGAACAAAACATATAGAGGTGCGTTATCACTTTGTTCGTGAGAAAGTGCTAAGCGAAGATGTTGAGCTATTAAGCGTTCGCACCAACGATCAAGTGGCTGATATATTTACTAAGGCTTTGGTGGAGCCTAAGTTTCAACGTTTTCGGGATGCTTTGGGTGTCGTAAGCTTGCACTAAGGGGGAGTGTCGAAATTAGTGCAACTTATTTTAGAGTATTTACTTGTTTTCCTAGTCTTTTGCTTAGTTGGATTATTTCATGTTCATTTACCAATTTTATAGCTAAATGTGAGGCTTGTTCACATAGTGGGCTTTGGTTGTTTGTTAGTGGTAAACATGGAGTAAGTAGTGGGTTGCTTGTTAGTGGTAAACATGGAGTGAGTAGTGGAGATATATGTGGATAGTGGTTTAGTGGAACCTAGTCTTTAAATAGAGGTTCAGTAAGCTTATTGAAACAATCAATCCATTTTGCAAGTTTCTCTCAAATACAAGTAATATTTTTATTCCAGCTTTCTTCCTTTTGTTACTCTCTGGAGTCTTTGTATTTTTCCTCTTTTGTTTTAGGCACATGGACACTTGATCGTGCTCATGCTTACGGATGCCAATTGAATGATCTGGTTGGTAAAATCAAAGAGTTCAGTGACCAACACAACACAAAGTGATATCCAGTGATCAAATTGAAAAAGTTCCATAATTTAAAAATTATTGGTGTATTTTGTCCATAAATTACGAACTAACAAACGTGATACCATATCGCTATTGCGAATCGAAGGAGGTAAAGTTCAAAATTGACATAATTGTGGGGGGAGTAATATGAAATGATATTGCTAAGAGTATATCAAATAGTAAGAGAGCAAGCATATAGTGCGGTAAGAAAACGGTTTTATCTAATCAAGTGCGATACGAAAGAAATAGTCGAACCATAATTCGGGGCCTGTTTGATTATGATTTGAAATATTAACTCACCATAATCGTAATCGTACCATAATGGTAATTGTAATTCTTTACGTATTACGCATGTTTGGTTCAATGCCGGAGAATTCGTACACAATGTAATCATAGTTACGCTTAGTGCTTGGTTTAACGAATGAATGTTCCTCAAAGGATCTTGAGGAATGACTTCAAGGTCTCGAGTTGAATCCCCATACCGACAGGTCATATGAATTACAACTCTAACTATTCCAAAAAAAAACTACATATCCCACAAGCCTTAAAGTGACTACCTCACTGATCTACTTTTGAAGTGAATTAATATATCTAAGTAAAGCCTTGTTAAGTCCACGCAATACAAAGTAGTGCTTTTCTTTTCAGCTCATGCCTTCAATTATTATAAGTCACTATTAAATAAAACAAATGTACTTCAGCCTGGAGTTAACTCCATATGACTCTTTGATCTTCACCTCCAAGCAGTAAAAAGGGTCAAAGACAACTTATTTCAATCTGCTTTCATTGTCGGTTTCCCTTGTGGAACATTGCTTTGGAAAAACTTCAATTTAGAAAAATACATTTGACAATGTTGTTTTCAACATTTTAAAGTTCATGAGATTGAGTGGTGAGATTAACTCCTGCCGTTCGAAAAAGTCAACCAATATCAAACTGGAGCTATACAAATGTCGCATTTCGAATCTATTAATGCAGGGTTCAAGTCTCATCAAAGTCGTAAAGGCTGTCATTTTCCCACTCTCATCTTATCAATTAGCAAAAAAGACAACCACATTCCTTACTCTTCCTCAAGCCCCCCACACCCAGTCCACGACACAGACGCTCACGCGACATCACCGAAGCACACAAAGGAAGAAGAAGAAGAAGAAGAAACATACAAAGGGAACTTTCACTGTTCGATGTATTACATCATCGGAGCCCAAATCATACTAACCACGGTTGGCTCAATGTTAAGAAATCTCTATTAATTACGTCACGCTCATATATATTTGGTTAAGGATTTAGGAGAATAACCAAATGAAGCAACCCCGTCCATTTCATTCTGGCTGTGCATTCGATATGTTATTTTTATGTACTTGGATCTCGTTTGTCAATCAAAACATTTTAGCGACGGAAGTATGTCAATTTGTCGATATAAATTAGTACAGGCACCCTCGTCAAAAGTTAAAACATAATCGAATTAATGCAATCACAATGTGCCTATTAAGTTGCATATGCAAGAGGGTAAGACCATGGGTACGACGCAAAAGTGTTGATCATCAATACCTCGGAATTTCATCGTAGTGGTCGAGACTCGTTTACGCCTGCAGGCTGCAATGAAGGTCGGACGGACGGGCTCTAAAAGCGGCAGGCCTGCGAGCAATTGAATGAAGAAGGACCTGAACAAAGCACAGGCCAGATCAAACTGGGCCAGCCCTTGGAGCTGCCTGCCATGATAAATCAAATCAAACCCTTGTGTACCATACCTTATATAATGTTTACTGCTCGAGTTCGAGAGTGGGTTCAATTCAATTTTTGGTTGCCCAATCTATAGACAACGCAGAACGAATATTTGAGGAAACTGTGACAGCTCAAAAAAGTGAATGCAAACTGAGGAAAGATGACATCGTAAACGATTTCGTATTCATGTCAAGTTAGTAATATTTTCTCATGGGAAGACAATAGTTTGGGAAGTTATATCGACATTGTATTCGAATTTGCAAAAGGAGATGATGATAGTTTCTCATGGGAAGAAATTAACTTTTTGTGTTTTTATTGTTTAGGGATAAGTGTAGTCAGTTATTTCATATAAGGTAGTTTACTCTATGAGAAGTTATTTTTTAGGAGGAGTTATTTTTTCGTGTGAAGAAACTAATTTAAGCAAGATGTATTCCGATAGTTATCCATTGTTTAGGAGAAGTTATTCGCTAAGTGGTTGTTATTTTTTCACATTTAGTTTGTAATACAAATATTTAAGTGCGAGACTCAAAGAAAGGAACAACTCAACATCCAAATAAATCATGATTTACATTCAAGTCGTTTTCTTCTTTACCTTTTTAACGCTAGAAGCCTTTTGCTGCATATCGCTTGCGAGACACAAGTGCTAGACCTCGGCGCCTTAGTGTTCTGTAAAGCTCTCACCATTTGTCTTTGTCTTTGTCCAAATCGAATTATTCGCTTTGTCTTTGTGGGCGGGCTATTTTTCCGTTTTAGTCAATGCTTTCCATTTTTAGAGAAGTTGTCGTCAAGAGATAAGAAAGAATCCGCACATTGATTACGAGCTTACCAGTGAGCGCAAACACTTACTAAAATTTTAGTACTCTTCCATGGAGAGCGCGGCTTGGACGCACACATATTCATAGCCATTCTATCCATTCCCACACATGACGGGGGAGGGGGGAGGGGGTAGGGGGTGGCTTGAAGCCCTCTCACCCCTTTCTTTGTTTTCTTTAGCTCCGTTTGTGTTTGTGGTTTTTCGCGAGGAGTTCACAAAGGGTGGCCAGCGGTAAGGTTGGTGGATGATGGTAGCGACTTGGGTTCACGTGTTCTATCCTCCGATCTATGAGAACTATGGTTGCGACATGTTAGCGTAAGCTTAGATCTCACCAGATCTTCTAGATCTATGCACCTGTCGATCAAAAAGATAATTAGACCCACAGTAATCCGACCATGGAATCTTGATCAGTTCATTATGTTGGAAAGAGGATGCTTCAATTTTGGGGCTAGGTGTCATATCGCCAGTAGTGGCCAGAATTTCGCCAGCAGTGGTCAAAGATGCAACGGCAGTGGACTAGTCTTGCTCGTCTCTATATTTTCATTGCGCATGGCACAAGTTTGAAAAAAATTTGGCTGCCGCTTCTACCCTTTTTTAGTGAGTGATTAATGGTTTCTAGGGTGCAAGGGTGGTTTGTTCGGCCTGGTAGCAGCCTCTGGGGGATCTTTGGAGGGATTCTTAGGTTTTCAATTATTTTCTCTACCTTTTTTGCTAGCTAGGTTATTGTAGAAGGGTAGTCGTGAATTTCCTTAGGCGAGGGAAGGCTGCTGGGGGGGGATAGGTCCTTGGGGTTGGGTGCGTTGGGGGGGGGGGGGGGGGGGGGGTGGCGCTGGGCTCTGAGGTGGTTCATTTGGATCAGGTTTGAGGGCAGGGTTGGGTTTTAGTACCTCCTTCAATCGGTTTAGCCTCGTGCTGTGGTTGGTAATTCCCCATTTGTCAGTGACAAGATTGCATTGGTATGTTGATTATGCGATGGAAGGTAACAGATGTTGCGATGCCAGTGATGCTGTGATTCCATATAAGATTGATTTACTCTCAATTGGTGCCCCCACCCACTTGCGGATTTTGTTTCTGGTTGTCCCCTCATTGTGAACGAGTGTTTAGATGATTGTTTGTTTCTTCCAACGTTGAAATTCTGGTAGTTTGAGATAGTCATGGGATGTCATGACTCAATTTCGTACAGCCTAAAGACTAACCTTGCAAATCTTTGTAACCTATAATCTCATAAAATGTTATTCTCTAATTTACCAATACAAAAAAAAAACTAATTGCGATCCCAAGGAAGGGGCGGGCGCCCGTCCCTGTGTGCTAGAGAAGTACAGAATAGCCGAAGAAGCATTTCTGCGGAAAATAAGCAATTTTGGTTAGGTTCCATCAACTCCAGAGATAACACCATGCTAAGAAACTCGAGAACTTTTTTGGAAATTAGCCACAGATATTTATCTGTGGCTAACCAGTCCATGTCCTCAACAAGAGGATGTAGCTCCCGCAACAGACATGTCCCAACTCCTCACAAATATCTTAATTGTTAAGCAGTTACCTTACATATTTCCAGAATATACTTCACTGCTACCTGCCGGACAGAAAGAAGGGGAAAAAGGGGGGGGTTAAGCACGGATTATTGCTTCCATATATGTAGGTAGCCATTAGAAGCACCGTGTAACCAATTATAAACATATAATCTTGAGAGTAAACCTTCAGGCCTTCGCCATGCCTTTCATCTCAATGTTGGATCGAGATATTCAGTGATTACGGGCGTCGCTAACAATCATGAGATATGTAGGCCATCTTCGAACTTCATCATCCCAAGAGAAAATAGCCAATAGAACCAGTCACCAAGATATTTGGCGATCATGGGAATTGCTAACAATCATCAGATAATGTATAGGCCGCCTTCGAAATTGATAATCCCAGGACAACATGGCATTTAAAACTTGAGGGCAGACAGTCACACTAGCCGCCCACCAAAGTTAGCTAGAGTGTACCTACATTATCAAGAATGACATCTGGGGCTTAAGGACCATGAGTTAGCTTGAGTGGTAGCTCCTGTCCTTCCTCAAGTCAAGGCTTAAGAGTACTTATAGAACGACAAAAAGACTAAAAACCACACCAACTCGAGGAGATCAGTTCTAGTTATACAGAGCGATGCAAGCTATTTCTCAAGAAGCTTCACCATCGCACCAATGAATCCTACTCGGAGCTCAGGCCAAAAACAAGTCATGTAGTCGTGTTAACTGCAAACCCCAGAGTGCTTAAAGAAACAAGAAAAAGATAGAAACAGTCATGTAGTTTTACAACTACAAACCCTAGAGTGCTTAAAAAAGGAAGTATGGAATGCAAACCCTAGACGCGGTGTGAAGATGATGCCGGAATGCAAAGTTTTCAACTACAGCGACACAGACCAACTGTTAACAATTGCAAAAGAATAGTCCCCACAGAACAAGTGCTCTAAGGGTGGCTAATTTCTCCACACATATTCCTTCAACAAACACAATGGATATAAATCAGATAATCTCAGTACGCTACTGCAGTCAAAGGTAATATAGCCATTGCAACATCATATAGAACCCAATTTGGCTTGGTTTAACAACGGAGGTAATTCAAATAATCTCAGTAACCTACTGCAATTATATATAATCCAATTTGGCTGTACAGGCATTACAGCAGTTGCAACATCATATACAATTTGGCTTTGTTTAACGATGGTGCAGAACCAGTAAAACTGCAACATTATAGAGTAAGAATCTTACCTCAAACGACTTCCATTCTTTGAGAACCATTTAGATCATATCTACTACTAAGCTAATAATTCGGAGAATAGATTCAATAGAGAAGTCGAGCAGTGAAATAACTGTTATTATAAGAACCCAGATTTACAATTCGTTTATGTATCCAGTATCAGAACCCACCCTCCCACCCCCACCCCTAAGCCCCCTCAAAAAGTTTAACAAGAAAAATCAATTCTTTACAGCCATTTCTACATTAGATTGAGCAGGAACCCATAAACAAAAGGAAAATAAAACCTACGCTAAGCAAGCATGAAAATATCAGACACCACTATAACAAAATTGCGATAGCAAAAGACGTGCATAGGTACCAAATAGAGGGCAACTGGCACTTCAGCAATGTGTAATATCCTCCTTTAGCACGGCAACAACCTACTAAACAGCCTTTGATTAAAAAACTTCAACTGTATTGTTGATTCACCAGCAATCGAGCTCCTCCAATATCTCCCACATAATTCACTCTACTCTGTACACTTCAAGCCGGTTAGATAAACTTGAGACTGAATGACGGTCATCCCGATTCTAAAACCTGGTACCACCGTGAATCCCACCTTTGGCCTACTCTTACCCGGCAGGATACCTCTCCTTGTGACGTCTTCCATGTACACTAGCGAAAAATCAACCCCTCTCTCCACCTGAAATATCTCAATCACGGGATTGAACGAATACGCCAATTTATGAAGCAACCATATCGAGCTCGCCATCCTAACAAACACCTCATAAAACACACTCAACGACCTCCATGAGTCCAACACAACTTCCTTCCGATTGAAATTTCTAAAAATCGATGACTCCATAGTAGGATGTATGAGTTCTTCGTACTTCGTCTCACAAAATCTCGAAAAATCACCCCTAGGGTTCTTGCTCAAAAGCTCCAAAGGACTGCACGATACGTGCTCGATCAACTGCCCGAAGGAACCATTCTTCCCCTTACTCAAACCATTCTCGTCCAAACCAAATGCGTCGGAATCAAACCCCCGAAACATCCCCAAACAAACGTACGACAAAAACGCATGCCTATTATCACCCTTCTTTGCATACTCGACGCCAGCATGAACCGAATTGGCCGCCAAATCCAAATCCCATCCTGCTTTCCCCATCAAGCCAATCAAGAGCTTGGTAAAACAACGCAACGACTTACAACAATCCCTCAACATAGACTCAAAAACCCGAATCGTCAACAAAACCTCCGTAGCTGAATTCGACTTCACATTCTTCGCTAACCTTTTCGACAACATCGTATTGCACTGTTGAATCTCATCAAGTTTCTTCCTCAGACCCAAAACCTCGCCGTCCTGAACATCGATGTCGGCCTGTAATCTGTTGAACATGGTCTCCAGTGTCCTGAGCTTGCTCTGATTCTCCTGTACCTCGGCTTCCAAAGCAGACCCAATTGGGAAATAGAGATTGGAATTGGGGTTTCGACAGAAATTCCTGTACAGCTGCCTCAAATCGCAAAGCCTTTGAAGGTAAGACACTAAAGATTCATCGGCGGCCTTGATGGTGGCCTCGTCGAAGGGCACGTGGGCAGTCTGTAGCTGAAGGTACGAGGCCTCGAACGACGAAATAGTGGCAAACAAAGACGAAATCAAGGATTCGGTGATAAGGGTATTCGGGGGTTGAGCTGGATTTGGGGGTGAGGGGCCGTGGGTCGGGTCGGGTTTGATGACCACGACCTTTTGGGACTGTTCGGGTGGGTCTAAGAGGGTGAAGCCGCCGTCGGCGGCTGCGGTTTCCGGTGGGTCGTCATCGGCGAAGAGTTCATAGGTTTTGGTCTTGAAGGCCAGGGCGAATTTCTGGAACATCTCCGTGATTGGCGGGGGTTTTGCAGATTCATCCATGTCTAGCATTATGTGTGTGCGTCTGTGTGTGTTTTATGGAGAGCAAGATGGAGGAGGGTACCTTGTGAAGTGCAAGCAACTTGCTCTTTTGGGCAGATACAGTGGTGGGGTGGGGGAGTGTGGGAGGGGGGGCTGCTAATGGCAGGGGGAATGGGGGGATTTGGTGCTTTGGATGTCTTAGAAGGAAGGTATGTGTGTGACTGTGCGTGTTTTTGCAGGAGTTGGGGGCTAGTGGGGACTTTTTTCTATTTCTTTTTCGCCGTTGAACACCTTCTTGCTTGGTAAGGGGATTCCATCAACGGTAAGAAGCTGCTTAGCTAAGGATGACGTCATTTTTGCACCGCATATTCATTGCGTTGCGTGGGACATATAAGCTTGGATCATTTGCGAATCAAACTTTATATTCCGACAGTTGTTAATTTTTTTAAGAACAAAATTTTACTTTTGATTTGCCGTGTTCTCTTCCTCGTCCAAACACTCACCACCGCCTACACAAAAACACCATCGTCGTCCACCATTGGAACCAAACGCAACTGCCGTCCCCTAAAATCAAATCGATGATTAGATTTCTGGAAGAAGTAAATGAGGTAATCGTGGCTGCCAAGTGGATTGGGAGACTGATGTGGCTGCCAAACTGATTCAACAGACTAAACCAAAACCGACAGATCACGAACCGATTTGAAACACTAAATGAGTTTGGTTTCTTTGTTCTCTCCAAACTAAATGTTTTACTCGATTGAATCAATTTGGTTTTTTTTTTTTTAAATTCGTTATAAACCGAACCGAACCTTATCCTATAGTATATAGAATTAAAAAATATTTCAACTTCAACTCAATCCTAATTATTATCTAGTTTCTACCCTACCAATAAGAACGTCTAGATAAAGTATAATTGTTGATTTTTGGGTACATCCCCCCAGAATGATCAGGGGATGTTCTGTGTGACTTCAACAAAAAAGGGTGTTTGGGTATCTTAGTTCATTCAAATACATTAGTCTCCACTTGACTCGTGGAGAGATAGGTTTGGTGAAAGTTAGTGGGCATTATTCGGAGGTAGGTTAAGGTTTGTTTTGTGAAGTCAAGATTGAGACATTTCTAATGTGAATCTGTGACATGTTTTTGGAGCATTAGTGAGGCTTTAACCTTTTAAAAATCGACTCGTAGTTGACATTGGTCTTATAATTCTGGGATCATACATTGATGGTTGGTGTATTAAGAGTGAAGATTCGTTATCTTTGTCGCAGCAATCATGGTCGCTTCTGCTTGTTTGCATGCGCTGCCACTGCTCCTAAAAGATGCAAGTTAGTCTGTCAAAGTGTACGCCTTTTGTTTCTGAATGCCTGTCCCTAATACCTCTCTGTCCAGTGCGTGCAGACATGGGAGACAACTCAAAGAGGACAATCATTGGTGCCACTGTCTTCTCCCCTTTCTTTTGCACATACTGGCGTAATCTCATTTGGGAATTACATATTTGTGATCTTATAATAGAGTAATAATATTGAAAAAACAAGGCTTTCACTTTTTTGACTGTGAGATTGTAAGTAATGCATGCCAGTTGAATTATATAATTGGCGAATACAAGATCGCTTGAGTTTAATACAAATTAATAGTGATTTTTTTATTCCCATTTATGATGCATACTGTGCACGATTTAACTACTTACACAACAATCATTCTATAAGCGTATTACTCATGAAGCTTAAACGCTACACATCAATATCGACTATCTTTCTTCCAATATGGTTCTTGAAGTAACTACTTATATAGGTGTTGCAGCTAAAAACTGGATCGGGAACAGCACCAGAAATCAGGCCTGCAAAAGAGAACACGGAGTTACCGCCGGGTGGGGTTCCGGCGGGGGAACGCTCCGATGCTTAAGTCAGAGAAGGCTAACGATGTAGAACTCTGAAGAAGCAGTAAAGACACAATGTGTATATGTGTGAGCTTAGGTTTACCTGAGGGGCATGACCCCTTTATATAGTGGTAGGAGGAGGAATCCTAGTAAGACTGAGCTTTGACCAACTCTAATCAGAATCCAATTAGGATCTTAGAAGATCCTTATGTCAATCTGAGCTGATAGAATCAGAGTCTTTTTAGGATTCTGTCTGATGACTGATATGGTAAGTGCCATATCAGTAGTGAGTCAGTACGGGTTACGCGTCATAACCGCCACGTGTCGTCCGTAGATTGGAAGGGTATTTTTGGCTATATCATATGCCCCCTGCTTTTACCAGCGTTAATGAAGCGGGTGGAAGCACACTTTTTCCACTGGTGATAGCGAAATATGCCAAAACAGAATTAAATCTGTTTGTCAAAATTTCAAATTTTCAAAGAGTATTCTGCTCGGACGAGATTCTGTTCGGACATGAATCTGTTCGGGCAAATTTCTGTTCGGATATGATTCTGTTCGGACCATGTTCTGTTCGGACTATGGGCCTGTTCGGATCTTTCTGTTCGGACCATGTTCTGCTCGGACTATGGGCCTGTTCGGATCATTCTGCTCGGACCATGTTCTGCTCGGACTATGGGCCTGTTCGGATCATTCTGCTCGGACCATGTTCTGCTCGGACTATGGGCCTGTTCGGACCATGTTCTGCTCGGACTATGGGCCTGTTCGGATCATTCTGCTCGGACCATGTTCTGCTCGGACTATGGTCCGAGCTGAGAAGCCCCAACATTTTTCCCTGCTCGGTCGTTGGGCTCGGACCAAGATCTGCTCGGACATGCTGTGCGGCCTTGCTGCGCGGATTTGGGCCTGATGGTGGAGAGGCCCAATCTGTAATGAACTCCTTGTTTAAAAAGTAAAGGAATCCTTATTGCTCCTGTGGCCGAGCAGATTCGAACCCTCCACCTCGCGCGCGGAAGAGGAACCAAATGCCATTGGGCTGCTCGGCCATGTTTGTCAAATCCGCGCAGAAAATAAACTTGTACTATCACTTGAGAACTTGAAAAGTTCATAACTTTTTGCTCGGATATCCGATTGAGGTGAATTTTTTTTTTGATTTCGGATAGTTTTTCGAGCTCTATCCATAGAAAACCTCCTTTCCTCCAAAAGACTTCAGTTGGAAGCTCTACTTATAAAAAATTCCTTTGACCTCCACTCGAGAACTTTCTTTAGTCAAAACTCCGTAGAGTTTTACCCACGGGCTCTTGAGAGCACAAAGGAAATGGAGTTAAGATGTCTGCATGGGCGATGAGTTCGGCGATCATTCTGCTCGGACATGGCTTGTCCGAGCTCAATGGGTTTATTCCCAATCTGTTCGGGCACGATGCTTTGGTTCCTTTATGCTTCATCCGAGCACAAAGGGTATGAAGTTGGTTTTCTACTTGGGCGGAGTGCTCGGCCAACATTCTGTTCGGCTAACATTCTGCTCGGACATGGCTTGTCCGAGCTCAACGAGTTTATTCCCAATCTGTTCGGGCACGATGCTTCGGTTCCTTTATGCTTCATCCGAGCACAAAGGGTATGAAGTTGGTTCTCTACTTGGGCGGAGTGCTCGGCCAACATTCTGTTCGGCCAACATTCTGTTCGGACAGAATGTTGGTCTAAGCTTTGGTCACTCTGCTCGGGCAGAGTGTTCGGCTAACATTCTGCTCGGACATAAAGTTGGTTTCAATTTTCACGTATGAACTCATCCTCCAAAGGACGGTCCTCCGGACGTTGCCTCCAAGCCTTAGATCTAGTCTTCATCTTGTAGGCTCTTTATTTCTTTTTAGACTGAGTATTTTGATGCCCTTTTAAGGGCATTGTATGTACTCTATCTTTCGTTCTATTGATGGTACTTTGTTCACTATGTGTTTTTTATGGTTTATTCTACCATTCACACAGCGTTATTTGTTTTTACTTTGACTCTAACTCTTTATTCGTCACTTAAAGAGTTGGCAAAGAAGTCGAGCACCCTCGCTCGGCCTAAATTTCGAAGAAGCAAAAGCTTTTGTGGAGTGACGGTGCCCCCATTAACTTTTGTTTCTTCACGGACTTAGATCTTTAGCTAATCCGTTTGGCCTACTCTTGTATTTTTATAAAACCCAAGAGTATTCGGCCATCACTCTGTTTGGACAGAGTGTTCGGCCATCATTCTGTTCGGACAGAATGTTTTGGCTAAGTTTATCACTCTGTTCGGGCAGAGTGTTCGGCCATCACTCTGTTCGGACAGAATGTTTGGCTACGTTTATCACTCTGTTCGGGCAGAGTGTTCGGCCATCACTCGGTTCGGACAGAATGTTTTGGCTACGTTTATCACTCTGTTCGGGCAGAGTGTTCGGCCATCACTCTGTTCGGACAGAATGTTTTGGCTACGTTGATCACTCTGTTCGGGCAGAGTGTTCGGCCATCACTCTGTTCGGACAGAATGTTTTGGCTACGTTGATCACTCTGTTCGGACAGAGTGTTCGGCCATCACTCTGTTCGGACAGAATGTTTTGGCTAAGTTGATCACTCTGTTCGGGCAGAGTGTTCGGCCATCACTCTGTTCGGACAGAATGTTTTGGCTACGTTGATCACTCTGTTCGGGCAGAGTGTTCGGCCATCACTCTGTTCGGACAGAATGTTTTGGCTACGTTGATCACTCTGTTCGGGCAGAGTGTTCGGCCATCACTCTGTTCGGACAGAGTGTTTTGGCTAAGTTGATCGCTCTGCTCGGGCAGAGTGTTCGGCCATCACTCTGTTCGGACAGAGTGTTTTGGCTACGTTGATCACTCTGTTCGGGCAGAGTGTTCGGCCATCACTCTGTTCGGACAGAATGTTTTGGCTACGTTGATCACTCTGTTCGGGCAGAGTGTTCGGCCATCACTCTGTTCGGACAGAATGTTTTGGCTAAGTTTATCACTCTGCTCGGGTAGAGTGTTCGGCCATCACTCTGTTCGGACAGAGTGTTTTGGCTAAGTTGATCGCTCTGCTCGGGCAGAGTGTTCGGCCATCACTCTGTTCGGACAGAGTGTTTTGGCTAAGTTGATCGCTCTGCTCGGGCAGAGTGTTCGGCCATCACTCTGTTCGGACAGAGTGTTTTGGCTAAGCTTACATTACAACAATGCTGAGAAAAATAACTTTATTGCTCGAGCAAAAACCAAGTTTACATTGGATTGCTTGACAACCCATTTATTCGAAAAAATCTTCTAACCCCAATTTCTAAGAGATTGGGGTTTTGATAAGGTTTGAGCCCCTTATTCCCCCGAAAAAGAAGTGTCTTGCCTCGGGGCAAGATGCTACTGCGCGACGCGTTGTTTTTAGAACAACGGATCGTTCATGGGCTTGAGTTCGAACCTTTTCTATCAGATCAAGATTTCCTCGGAGTCCAATTTATTTGCCTTCTTTGGTCGGCACGAAGTGACATAGCACTGACGAGCTGTAGTCTGGTCTCCTTTCACCTCTCCAATCCCGTGTTCCGTGGGGAACTTCATCTTGAGGTGATAGGTTGACACTACAGCCTGTAGTTGATTGAGTGCTGGTCGTCCCAATATGGCGTTGTATGCTGAGGGGACCTTTACCACCACAAAATCAAGCATGAAGTTGGCTTGTGCCGGAGGTGTGCCAATCGCAACTGTGAGTGCGATAATACCTTCAACCTCAACTGGATGATTGGAGAATCCATACAACGGTGTATCCATCTTTCGGAGACGGTCCGTTGGAATGTTCATCTTCTTGAATGCATCGTAAAATAAGACTTCTGCGGAACTTCCGTTATCAATCAGGACACGCTTTACATCAAAGTTCCCAGCCTTAATGGTGATGACTAATGGATCATCATGAGGAGTTTTTATATCATTTGAATCTTCATCAGAAAAGGTGATCGTCGCTACGGGTACCATCTTCAGTTTCTTATTTGGGGGCTGACTCGTTATGTACACTTCTCTGGCGTATGCTTTTCGAGCCTGTCCTGATGAACCTCCTGCGGCTAATCCTCCAGATATAGTGTTGATTGTACCCGCATTCTCTTCCCGATCTTCTCTTTCTTCCATGGCCGGAGGCGTCTGTTGTCTTCCTTCTCTAGGAGCTACAAACTTTCTCAACTGGCCACGCTTGATAAGGGCCTCAATTGCTCGTTTAAGCGACCCGCAATTGTCAGTTGTGTGGCCATGATCATTGTGAAAGTGACACCATAAATCTTTGTTCCGTTTATTCGGTCGGGATTGTAGTTTGTCTGGCCACTGGAGAGCCTTGTTATCTTTGATCTCGTGAAGAATCTGTGATGGTTTTGCAGTGAGGGGTGTCAGATTTTCCCAAGCAAACGGCTCTTTCGGACGCCGCTCATCGCGCTTAGAACGTTTTGCTGACTGGGGAGTTACCTCTTGAGATCGTTTCTTCTTTTCTTCCCTTTCTTCTCCACGTCGTTCTCTGTGTGTCTCCAAGTATTCTTCAGCTTGAATATATTTTTTAGCCTTCTCGAGAAGGGCTTTCATGTTACCTGGAGGACTTTTGTTCACAGAGAATGCGAACTTGGATGTGGGTCGAAGGCCTCGGAGGAATGCAGTATACTTCACGGACTCGTCTAAGTTATCGATTTCCAGAGTAGCTGCGTTGAATCGCCCGAGGAAGCACGCCAGGGATTCGTTTTTCTCTTGCACAATGTTTAACAGACTCGCCGAGTTCTTTCTTCGGGAGCGACTGCTTACAAAGTGTTTTTGAAAGAGATCCGATAATTGGCTGAAGGAGTAGATGGATCTTGGTTGCAGAGATTTGAACCATGCATGTGCAGCCTTCCTCAAAGTGGTAGGAAAGGCTCTGCACATGACAGCATCTGAAACTTGGAGGAGTAACATGTTTGTTTGAAACTGATAAACATGTTCACCCGGATCTCCAGTCCCGTCGTAGAGGTCACACTGAGGCATTCGGAAGTTGGGGGGTAACTTTGCTTTTTCAATGGTTTTGGATAACGGATATCCAGATTCTTCCCTTGGGAGAGATCGTTCTGGAGAGTGATATCTAGGCACCGTCTTCCAGGAGTCTCGTTCTTGGGAACGAAACTCAGGCGTCTTCTTTCTGTGGACAGATCTTCGAGGGGTTTCAGCTCTGGTGACTTGTCTGTGAGAGGAGTTGGTACTGCCTTCGACTGATGGATCCCGTCGATAGCATGATCCACTCCTGGTCATATGATCTCCGCTCTTTTCTCTGGGATCATAAGTTGGATCAGCCGTTGATCTGTATTTGCGGCCGTAGCTTGATCTGGAGGTGAGACGAAGACGAAGGTCGTTAGGGTCAAGATGAGAATGGTGAGTGGACTGCGGAGCCACTGCCATGTCAAGCTTTCGCTGAAGAGTGTTTACAACATCCTTCAGTTCATGGATTTCCTTGGTAAGGTTATCATGTGGTGTTTTGAATAGCTGACGGTTCAGGCGATGGCGAAGGTCACCGTTTTTCAGAGTAGACGTTGGAGATTGGTTTCTCCGAGGTCTAGTTTCTGATTCGGGAGTAGTAGATGTTACGTTGACGTAATTATCTTCAGAAGAACTGGTGCGACGACGACGCAAAGGGGTCGAGCGTTGGTCATGAGAATGACCTGGTCGACGAGAGTCGCTAGTTCGCGCATGATGATTCTGGGAATGATTCTGTGAAGAGTCATTGGAAGAAGAGTGGTTAGCCATGTTCCCTGTAGGGGTCCCACGGATGGCGCCAATCTGTTGCAGCTAAAAACTGGATCGGGAACAGCACCAGAAATCAGGCCTGCAAAAGAGAACACGGAGTTACCGCCGGGTGGGGTTCCGGCGGGGGAACGCTCCGATGCTTAAGTCAGAGAAGGCTAACGATGTAGAACTCTGAAGAAGCAGTAAAGACACAATGTGTATATGTGTGAGCTTAGGTTTACCTGAGGGGCATGACCCCTTTATATAGTGGTAGGAGGAGGAATCCTAGTAAGACTGAGCTTTGACCAACTCTAATCAGAATCCAATTAGGATCTTAGAAGATCCTTATGTCAATCTGAGCTGATAGAATCAGAGTCTTTTTAGGATTCTGTCTGATGACTGATATGGTAAGTGCCATATCAGTAGTGAGTCAGTACGGGTTACTCGTCATGTCCGCCACGTGTCGTCCGTAAATTGGAGGAGTATTTTTGGCTATATCAATAGGAATCATAATACGTGAGATACGGACAACAAGAGAGGTGATGTTAGAAAAACAAAGTTGTGACGTGAAAAGAGGAAGTTGCACCGAGAATGAGAAACTAATGAGTCGAGCCGAATGCCTAGAGTTGTGTACCCGATAACTTTTTCTTAAAAAATAAGAGTTCTTATACAGGCGATAATCTTTTCGAAAGGAAAGTTCTTTTACAAGACACTTGCTTTAAAAGCAACGGCTGCAAAAGAATACACTCTTGAAGCTTCTTAGTTTGAGTTCAGCATGACTGTATTTTGCCCTCAACGAGAGCTCATATGATTGAACAAAGATGGGCTTACATGAATTTAATTGGGCTAGCTAAAGTTTACCCCTACAGCTCGGAGTCTTCAGCTGTTTTTTTTTTTTTGACAATATGCTGTTAAACATTGATCATGTTTTTGTATGTATAACTGAAGTACAGAATTTGAACAATTCGGTAAACTTTGATCATTCAAGATACGGTAGTCACAACCTTAAGGATTGTGTAAAATAGCAAAGGACTTTGAGGAATAACCTCAAGGTCCTAAGTTCGAATCACCATCCCGATAGCTCATATAAATTGCAATTCTGATTCTTCCAATAAAAAGATAGAATGGTCACTGAAAAGTAGAAAACGGGTACAGATCGATTACGTGTACCACAAAAATTCTCGCCTCCTAATCAGTCGATGCTTGCAACTGGCTGCAAGCCAGTGAAAAAGAGAAAAGTATACTTTTCCCTAAGTAAAGATCCTCCATGTTTGTGTTTTACACAAACAGGTGGCCAATGGACGTTAAGACTAATCATTCTTGATGCTAAGACTTACATGACAAGCTTCAATATTAGCATGGTTAAATGCCTAAGAGGTTAAAAGATTAGCATTTTCTTGCACTAGGCAGTCTTAGGGGGCTTTTTCTGGTAGCTGTCACTGCTTCATTCAGCCTTGTGCCAATGAATCCAAAAAGAAGAAGCCGAAAACTTGATTGAGAAAAGTTTATTTGGGAAACAAACTAGACAAAATATGACTCTTTGTTCTATCAAATTTGCTAGTGTAATATGCAATAAATTGCTCATGAAGATACTAATAATGTAGCAATGCTCAATCACGCTCATTTGGGTCAGGATAAAGGCGATCCAGAATACGAGGAAAGTTTATAGGCGAGGCAAAACAAGGCTCCTCGCCGCGTGAACGCTTGAATGTCAAAGCCAATGCACTCCCCGAGGCTCGAGCAATCGGAACGCATTCCCCACTTGAATGTATCTGAAATATATGTGCAAGGGTTGAATCAGATGAGCATGATAGACGCAGCATGTTTTGTCGGGTCAAAAACATGCAAGTACTGATTAAAATGCACATTCTCGGTCTCTTCATCCATGCAAATCTCTCTCTTTCATTGTACAACGTATATATACGGTCACATTCCTGATGTCATATTCAAGAATCGAAATCGATTTGTCAGAATACCATCAAAGTATCTTTAGAAGTTTTGAGGATGAAGTGATAGTCTGGCTAATATTCGCAAGATTAATCTGATTTTTGTTTCGATGAATTTGTAGACCTAAGGTCTTAATGCAAGTTATAGTCAGTCACCGTATACCAGGAACACATTCGTATGCTTCAAACTTGTGACATTCTTGCTAGAATTTCAAACCTTTTCAATCAAGCAACAGGGGAGGGGATTGCATATAAGAAAAGAATCTTAATACAGACATGTGAGGCCTGATTAAAGAGATTGTGTTGGAGTGCATTTGACATAAGATGGTATCTTTTGTTTCATTAGCCATACTTTTTATGAACAAAAGTAGGTACCTTTCTCTGATCGGACAAGAAGTTTATAATAATCTGGGAAACCCTGTACTCACGATTTGAGAGAACCCTGTCCTGTTGAGGATGCAAAAAAAAAAAAAAATTGGACCAAGACATCAAAATAGTGTCAGTGTCAAAGATGTACAAATTTGTATGCATTAAAATTACATGCCAAGGGAGAAGGCAACCTGGTTATGGGGCACTGCAGTAGTAACCACTGTTGGCACTGTTCCATCCAACATAAGCGAGCAAATGGTCAGAACGGTTTCATTTACTTAGTAGAAGGAATATAAGCTAACAAGGGTTGGTTCAGCGGTCTCCAGGATCTCAATCCAGATTTTTCACCTAGGTTCGAATCCTACCCGCCACACTTGTTGGTAGCAAACTTACGTCATCGCCCTGCTTGTGCTCCACACACGGGTCCTTGTGCGCTTCGGCCCCGACATAGGTGCGGGAATCGAGGGCTCAGATGTATGTGGCGGCCTTGTAGATTCTCGATGTGCAATACTCCCTACCGGTTAAATTAAAGTCTTACGATCCAGCCTTTTAAGCACAAAAAAAAAAGTAGAAGGAATATAAAGTCCAAATTACTAAAGAAGGATCAAACATAAAACAAGCTCCCTTACTTTTTTGAAATCCCTCATAGATAATCAGGGACCAATTAATACAGTTGATATATTCAAATATATGTAGGAAAACCATACCAAAGGTTTCCCTTAAGGCAGGTACTCCCTTTCTGCATCCGTCTCCGGTTCAACTTTTCCATCGTTTCGTACCTCAACTCCTTTTAAATCCTGAAATTCGCTCCCCGAGGCCACGAACAGGAAAAATATGAGAACTGGGGGGGATTCCCATGTTTCAAGTATGTACGCGATGGACACCTAAAGAATCAGATGCAAAGAGATTGGTTAGAAAACCTTTGCTTAAGGATTTGACGAACAAGTTCTTAACCATTCTTGTTTAACAGCAGAAGACAGTGGTCAAAAAGAACATATATATATATATATATATATATATATATATATATATATCATATATATATATATCAGCTGATGAAAATGCTGAGCAGAAATACTTGTTCATTTCCAGTTCTGAACAGAATGAGCAAAGGACCTACTGCAAAGAAATGAGAAGGATGATCTTTTCTTGAAACAATAGCAGGATATTTTGAATTACTGTATTATGAACCACAGAGATCACTTCATCACTACTGTTGTGAGATTCTTTATAAATGATGGTTCATAGGGGTTCCACTCTCGTAGTTAGGCAAGAAAAGGGGCCAAACTTGCATAACCCAGTTGTTTGAGCAAAAGTTCCAAGCCACTCATTCTACAGAGGATTGAGCAATCCAATTCAAAACAAGCATAGTCCACAATCAAGTCAAGATGACAACCAAGTGTCTTAACAACTCGTCATGATCTCAATAACAGGTGTTCCAACTTCAATCATGTTTCTGTTGTTTGAAACCCCAAATGAAAGCACAGTTAGAAAATGGAGAATTATGCTTATGAAAGGAATAAACAAACCAAGCCAGTGTGTCACTACTTTTATATTCGATCTGTAAACTTATGATTCTGAATTAGATGCCTTTAGGTTCAAACAAGCATGGCATGTTAACTTTGATGCGGCCACTCGAGGTACTCAATCTTGTGCTGCCATTGTTTGCCGAAACCATCTGGGTGTGTGCGAATTTGGTCACACTGAATTACTCTATTCAGGTATCTCCGAAGTGGCAGAGGCTAGCGCAGTTCTCTTTGCCATTCGGGTTGCAGTTCTACGCAAAAAGGAGTATGTTATCTTTGAAGGTGATGCGGAGGTGGTTATAAATTCTCTGAGAGGCTCCAACTTGAATGAAAATTGGAGAACCAAACCAATTTTGGAGGAAGCCAAAGCTCTGCTCTTGCGAGTGAACTGCTGGTCTTTAAGCCAAATTCCTAGGAGTGCTAATTCTAGTGCTCATCACCTAGCTTCAAGTGCTTTCCATTGTAATTTTTTTTACTTTGTTCCTCCTTCATCCAACCTTTTGTCTAACTTGGAAGAAGTGTAGGAACAAAGTTTGTTTCTTTGTATTTTGGGTTCTCTGTTTGTGTTTGGAATATATTCGTCCGTTTACCAAAAAAAAAAAAAAGCATGGCATGTTAAGTTACTATCTGCTCTAAAAGTTTAAGTTGTTAGAGAATGAGCCCAACAATGTTATCATGCTTAATACTCCTCCTCACGTGCAAGCCCCCAATCGCACGTGGAGAGACAAATCAAGATAGAAATAAACAGAAACTGAGTGCGAATAGCACAATGATAAAGGGGGACCAGATATGCAAGCGGAAAGAATCGAATCCAAGACCTTGGTAAACCAGAGCTCCGATACCATGTTAAGTTATCATCTGTTCTAAAAGCTTAAGCTGTTAGAGAATGAGTTCAACAATGTTATCATGTTTAATATGGCCTTAGAGATACATGATGCACATTTTAGAACCGTAGATTAAAGAACGGTATATTTGCCTTCTGCAAATCTATTACTAACTTCTGCTTGGCCGGCCAATTCTATTTCAAGACATAAAAACTGTTACTCTAGAGGAGGCATTAGATATCAACTTTAAAAAGGGTCTATGAATCAAACTGTACATACAGCAGTGACATCTACACACAGCAGCAAAACTTATAACCTGAAGATGTTCAACCGACATTGACATGTACATACAGCGGTGTTCGACTGCATTAAAAGCGTTTAAGTTTGGCTGGTTCATACGCTTTAGTTTTCAAATTATAAATTTTTTTTGACACAAAAAATCAATATGTTCTGATTTCAAATGGTAACATTTTCTTAGACATAACAAATAACAATTAAAAAACAAAGTGTAATATTTTAATTAGACATATGTCAAACAACACATATAAACTCACAATAAAGCACAAATATCAAATTGAGACTTAAACATGACAACCATGCTCCTCGTTACTTTCCTAAATCAAGAAATAGATACCAATATGACATTAAAATCACAAGCTTACCTCATTTTAGTGGAGTGTGGAGCTCGGAGTTAGGGTTTGGAGGTACTCATATCACATCGTCTGCTACATAATAAAGCGGATGAGTTTGGTTTAAAAAAAAACTACCGTCGTCTAATACATGGGCACTGTTCCTATCTATCTGGTCTCTCAAGAGACATTTTCAAAAAGTCCATCCGCTACATAATGTAGCGCAAGACGTGTTCGTTTAAAAAAAAAAAAAGAAGAAGTTTGATATGGTCCCTCCATCCGCGATGGATGGACGGCCAAATCGAGCTAACAGTACAAGACAAGGATTAGCTCCCTCTGCATATAAAAATATAAACGCGCGCGTGCGCACATATACGTGTATATTTAGAGTTATGTCAGCCGTTAACGTTGATTTTTTTTACGTCGTTGTCACCTAAAGGTCTAATAAAAATATGAAAGCTTAGTTTAAGGACTAACAACATAAAAATTAAAGTTTATGGACCATATTTTGACCAAGAATAAATGGTCAAATCTGTAAGTCACCCCCCACACTTCATACCTTTAAGAAGTTCGTACTTGACTGACTTCTTGAAAATTTGCGTGAAATATAATATACATGTACGCTTGACTTGTAAAATCCTATCAAATAGATTTTACTTGATTCTGATACGTATATATTTTACAAGTAATTCATACTCGTAAAATCTTATGAACCAACGCTTTGCATTTACGCTCTCATTTTAGGGATTAAAATTTTAAGTTAAAGTCCAGAATTTAAGCTTTAGGATAATTTAAAATTTGAGATTCAATTTAGAGTCTAAAATTTAGAATTTATAAGCCAGTGCATCAAGAGTCTCTAGAAACACAAATAATGTAGGCCCATAGGTCATTACAAGCTAGATAGATGACTCCCTGTCATGCAAGATTACTATTGAGGTTGAACCACACGAGTCTACCTCCTAGGGTGGGGGCTTTGTTAGGCCATTTTGTTCGGACTTCAGACTCCACATAGAAACTTACCCAAGAGGACGGAACGAGAGTGGACCAGAGTGAATACGATGTTTGCTGCTGATACGAGGTGTTTACAACTCATACGTTCGACAACCAACTCATACGAGGTGTTTACAACTCATATGGTAAACGTACAGGCCATAATGTCGTGAATACCTTGAATATTAACTCCAAGGGGTGGTGGAGTGACAAACGGCCCCTTGAGAAATAATCTCAAGGTAAACATTTTGTTCTTGTTAAATTCATATACAATTGTCGCTGGAAAGAAATATTATGCTTTTAAATCCTTTAATAGAAAAGCGATATGAATAGAGCGAAGAAAAATGTGAATTTAACGTCTCGTTACAAATATCGATGATAGTTTGCCAAAATATTTGTGTACCTTTTGTGAGTTAAGTTCTTGTTTTACTTTTCTTTTTTTTGTAACAATCATCTGAAACATCACACAACTAAAAAAAGAAAAAGAAAAAACTAAAAAAGTAGGTTTGACTTTGGAAATTGAGATCCATGCTTTGAATCACACCACTGGTAAGTTAATTCCATTTACTAAACTTGGCAAAAGTGAGCTATCTTCCATGAATGCCGTGTTCTCAAAGGGCTTGCCATTGCATTGTTTGGCTAAAGCTTTCGAGTACCTGAAGAAGTAGCATAAGGGGCCACTGCACTGCACTGCACCGACCCTTGGGGGAGGGGCAGGTCAGAGCAGGCCTGCGTATGCTCTGCTCACGTTTTGCGTAGGCCCATCCCATGCCCTTTACCCCCCAGTTTCGTCTGCACTTCATGTTCATGGTGAGAAAGACACTTTTTGTGTCTTTCTTCTTATCTTTTTTGTTTAATTCAGTATTATGGAAACTTTAATCTGCTTGGTGAATTTCAATTCTTGATGGAAAAATTGAGTATTTTTCATGGTAAAGAATGTTTAATTGCGTCCACATTTGGGATTAACTTATATTGCTACAAAAAAAAAGCAAGTTTTGAAAAGTAATCACTAATAGAATCTATGGATGTGCATTTCTTATAAAATTCTCCGTACTCATTTTGGTGTAAGTCATTTAAGTATTTTGTATCGAACTTGGCGTGTGCTCGAAACACGTTGATGGTCCTAAAAATGATGTGGCACAAATCCACCTAAAAGCTTGTGATTAGCTAGACCTGAAACAAACATACTTGGTACGAGCTCTTAGAGTAAGAGGTGAGGATTAAGAATTAGGCTCAAGTTGAGACTTGGAGGACCGGAGATACTGATAGATAGAGGGTGATGTCAAGGAAGTGAGTTCGAAGTCGACGTGAAAGTGTCACAAGGAATACAATTCGAGTCAGATGCCAAGTATAGTGATGTGGGACAGAGTAAGGGTTGAGCAAAGACAGGGCTTCCCAGACAGAGCCTAAGGAGTGGCAGTGTTGAGAGGGCGATAGCGATGGGTGAATACACTACAACAGTTACAATTTGATGCTTAGATCTACAGTCAAGGTCTAGCGTTAGGGTTTTGTGTGTTTCTCTCTCTAAAATTCTGAGAGTCACATGCCTTTCATATCAGCTTTGTGGTTGTCGATTCGTATGGCAAAGAATGAGAGCAGGCTTCGGCAGATTTAGTCTCCTCAGCCAAAGGGGCTTGGGACATACAATGGTCCCAACTAAGCACGACTAAGGAGACCATTGCCCCTTTGACCCTTTAAAGGATTTAATTGCAGGAGAGAGTAATAGGTTGTTTGGGTGGTTGAGAGTCTGTCCAAAGTCTCGGCACTTTACACTTGAAGTTTGACCACTACAAGACCTCCTGATTCCAACTTACTTTCCAACTTCCTTCCTAGATGATGCGAGATTCTACCTTCAAGGGATTTATGACAATTTGAAGTCTTGCCCAACATAAAAGTAGACTGATAAACATGTTTATTTACCAATGAGTGATCTCAAGTTTTTAACGATGTTAGTGTACTCATAATTTGACGTTTTTAATACAAGGGTTTGTACATTATTATGTCATTATAACCTACATGTTGCAACATGATGAATAGAGTTATTATATTGTGTCACATTCATTTTAAATACACTGCTCCATAGTAGAGTTAGATTCTGCAGTGCTCCATAGTCTTTAGGTCATTACCTTATATTCCACGCTATACGTGAAAGTCTGCTTTACTCGTCGAGGCTTGGGATCACCTCATTTTCCACGCTGTTGATGATGGCGGGTGTTAAAACCCCACATTGACTTTACATCTGTGTCGGGATTGATTCTTATACTTAGAACTTTTCCTCCTCTTGAGCATGCTTTTGGTTATGACACCTCATGGTATCAATGGATTTGTTTTCGGGTTTTACCAATCGTTCTCCCTCTAGTTTGAACCATTAGTTTTCACGATGTGCCCTGTTTCAGCTCGATTTAGCTCTCCAACGGCACCACAAGCTTCTTCTTGATTTCCCATACGAAAGTTTTTTATATTTTGAGACTAGTTCCTAACTAATATGGGTACTCTGAGTTTGACTTTGGCCTTGTTTCGTACTAGCTCTTTTTGCCATGTCCGTCACTCCATGCAATGCTTCTTAGTTCATTGATTCAAGTTGTTCTAATCATATGACTTCCAACCCTTCTCTCTTTAGTCATCCTTTGTAATCAAAGGTGTATTATGCATGATCCTCGATCGGACGTAACAAACAATTAGGACAGGCCGTAAACTTAGATGCCTTTTTTGTGCTCCCCCCTCCCCCTCTCTCCAACCTCTTTGCAGCTACACATATCCCACGTCCAGTCACGACATTCATGCCTTGGTCACACCTCGCTATCTTGAGTTCGCATCTTACCATCTAGTGGTCTTTTAGGAACTGTAAGTCCCGAATCCTTTGATTTTCTGTCGTGTCAAGTTCGAGAGCAGAGTGCTTTACGTTTCAATAACAATTACTCTAATTTCCATGAAAATTTTGACTTGGTACATTCTAATGTATAAGGTTCTGCCTTAGAGCTACTTGTTATATTCACAGAGTTTGTTAATATGGTCAAATCCCAATTTTCTCGTAATAATAAGCTCTTTCGATCTGATAATGTCATGGAATATAAAGACTCTTCATTTCTTGACATCCTTAAAGAACATGGCATTTTATCCCGCACTCAGCATATTGAGGTTGATTGTCATTTTATTCGGTCTCATCTTTTACGTGGAACTTTTCATCTTCTCCCCATTTCCTTTGCTGATCAGACCACTGATATCTTCAGGAAAACTCATCCCCCCCTAGAAGCTTTCTTGATTTTGTTTCAAACTCAAATTAGGTTCTTTGTTACCTTCTTGAGTTTACAGCGGAATGTTAATGTATTGATTGTATGTTGTATTTAATACTGGGGTTAGTAGGGTAACATTATGTCATAGTGACCTACACATTGTATGTTGTAACACGCGTTGCACGGTTTATTTTTGTTGCTCCCATACTTAAGGTTACTAATGCCATGAAGATATGTGATGTTGTAGCAAATTCCAAATTATAATGACAATTGTAGATGAACGTTTCCCAATGCAAATTCGGTGCAAGAGTGATGTTCAACTTGAATCATTCGACATCCTGTGCATTGATGCGAACGGCTTGAACCCAATTACTTAGTTCCGAGTAGAAGATAGCATAAACACTCTTCCACAATTTCCTGATTACTTGGTTTCGGTTTGGCATCAGAAAGTTACCAAATTCCTTGATTAGCACCATTATATTTTGCAACACATACCTCAAAACCATGCATACTTCGAGTGGGTTCAACTCGTTTGTTGAAAAGTGATTACAGTCAAACGCAAAACTCGTAGTAGATCATACACTATTCCTTCATTTCCTCCCTTTGCCTAGATAATATCCATTCAGATGCACAGGCCCTGCAGAGTCTACGTTTACGAAGCCTGCGTCTGGATATTCATTACTACTGTCTTAATAACCAAAAATAGATCATACATCTGCTGCTACCATTTGTCACTGAGGCACTGGTTACCTCTTTAAAATCCAAAATCCCACTCCCCCCAGCCAATCTCTTACCATTTTTCACCGAGAGAAGTGAGAGACCTCACCATCTCTCCTCTTGTCCTTTAGCACATGGAGAGACAAGGACAGAGCACAGCCAGAAAACCAACCATACGTACAGAACCACCTGGTCAGGGTTTAAGGGGTTCTAGGGACCTGAGCTCAATACAACAATTAAGTTTACTTATAAAGAAGTCTTCAATTTTGATCTGGGTTTCTCTCGGTATATAAATAAAGAGAAAATCAGTGTTTGGCTCTTGAAACGGTTGGTTGAAGCACCATCTTGTTAAGGATTTACTAATTCTGGATTATATGTGGCTAAGTTCTGATTTCCATTTTGGGTTTATCAGCTTAAACAGAGTCTGCACATAATGATATACATACATTACAGATAGACGTTCAATTTACAATGTTTTGCAGAATTTTAGATGATAGTACAGTACCAATGTACCACACAAGACACTCCACCACCAGTCCACCACCACCCCCTCTTCCTTTGCCTTTAAAATGAGGCCCAACCCCATTTCTCTTCCCACTCCTGTGATTTCATTGGTAACAGGAATAGTAGTAGAATCAGTTGCAGGCGCCGTTCTCTTTTCTTACACTCCACTGCTGAATACTGGTGTTGGCCATTCTTCTGCCATTTCCTTATTGAAAACACAAACCCATTTTCTCTCCTCCCTGGCCCCTGCTCTGCATTAATAATTCAAATCTGAGAATAGAGCATGGTAATGTCTCTATCTCTCTCTTTTCTCAACTGGGTAACTTTAATTTTATCCTCTGAACTCATGATTCTGTCAAAATTTTCAACCTGCAGTTGGATTCTCTTCATCTTCCACGGTGGCTTGAAGCCCTTCTTGCAGAGAAATTCTTCAACGCCTGCATAATTCATGAAGACGAAAAGAAGAACGAGAAGAACATCTTCTGTTTGGACTGCTGTGAGTCCATTTGTCCCCACTGCTTGACCCCTCACCGCTCTCACCGTCTCTTACAGGTACAATTCAACAATTTCCACCATCAATTTTTCGAAGAAAATTCGACATTCAAAATAGTTATTGAGAAACTGTACTTCGTGGGTTGGGTTTCCAGATAAGGAGGTATGTGTACCATGATGTTATTAGGCTGGGTGATGCTGAGAAATTGATGGATTGCGCTTCTGTTCAAGTAAGTATTATGAATTTCACATAATTGACCATAATTTCGTGCTTATTCCATGAATTGTCTCTAAGTTATCTTCAATTTGGTCTTTGATACTCTCTTTTCTTTTCTTTTCCCTCCAAAACCCGTAAAAGTCTTACACTACAAACAGTGCAAAAGTGGTGTTTATCAATCAACGGCCACGAACTCGTCCAGCCAGATGCCTCAGCAACACCTGCATCACCTGTGGCAGAGGATTGCAAGACCCATATTTCTTCTGTTCTCTCTCCTGCAAGGTCAAATACACACAGTTCCCCCCCTCCCTCCGCCCCCCAACACGCATCAACACTAAGCCCAAAGCTTTTTTAAAATTTAGCAAGTCTCAATTGTTCGTTGAATTTCCCTTCTACCCTTTTTTGATTTGGAATTTTCAAGAATTGGGTCTCTCTTTTTTTTCCCTTGCAGCTGCAACATATACTGAGAACAGAGGGTGAGATATCGGAGCATTTGTACGAGTGTGAGGTGCTGACGTTGCCTGAACCGGTTTTTGATGACGGAACGACGACACCAGACTCCGTTCTTGAACCAGCCGTTTCACTCAGGACCACCTCGGCGTCAAGCGGAAGTGGCTGTGGCGGTGGCGGTGGCGTGAATTGCAGGGCGCTTGCTTGCACCGCCACGACGGAGGTCGTGAGGAAGAAACGCAGCAGCATGTCGGCGTATCGGGCGGCGTGCCGGCCGGTATTTTCGCCGGCGTCAGAAGCTAATCGGCGGAAGGGTACGCCTCAACGGTCTCCACTCTACTGATTTTTGTACGGAAGGCAGTGATGTGGAGAGAGAGAGGAGGGAAAATGGAGGGGTTTGGGACATAATTGGCATTTCCTAGTTTCTTCAAGGTCTTTTTAGGGTGAAAGTACAAGCTCCCCAATTTTGTAGAGAGCATCAATGGTTAAAAAAAAAAAACTTATTTGCTAACGGTAACTATTTTAATCAAAGCTTCATAGAGTGACCTTGAATATATATTTTGGCTAATAGTTGAATTTGTTGTTTAAATTGGCATCGGTTAAATTGCTTTCTTATTTTCGTATTGTATACCCGTGAATTGATTTTACTGTTTTGGTTTGGGAGATCCAGTATTTTGAGATTGAATTTAGACATCAGAAGTTTTGAGGTTAAGTTGACTTTCTTTTGAACTGACTAGTCGTAATTCGTGAACCTAATTCGAAGGTGTATTAAAATTGAACGAGTGTTATCTTTCTCATCTACTTCATCAACAGTGTGCATGAACGGTACAGCTCGGAGCAGTAATAACTTTTGTCGAGTGCCACGGAGCAATGGAAAGAGATTATCAGTGGAAGTGAATATATGAGATAATTCCTACTAGTACTCCTATTTTGACTATGTGCATTCCTTGTATAACTCCACATGGTGTGATCATTCTTTGTACATTGATTAACTCATAAAAAATGTTAGTATTTTGCCAAACAAGGGCGCCAAATCTGAGGACTAAATAACTTGTGGCAAAATGAGAACGCAGTCTTAAACTTTGACAGAAAAATTATTGAATCCTTTTATCTTATTTAAACTTTGACAAAATGAGGACTGTTTTATCTTATTTCCAAAGCAGAATCATCCAAAGTTATAATCTTGCTCTAGGTTGATCCTTTTATGGCAACATTTCTACCAAATTATCTCCAAATAATGATTCACCAATTACGACCACTTTTGAGGAAGTGAATTGAATCAACGTACTATATCTTCACTCTGAGATGGCAAGATAATGACGATATTTTTTGATAGTGCAAGAACAGTTGCGAATGCTCGAAAAAATAGAAGGAAGGAAATGGTGTATACCACTGAAATTGATTTAGAGAAAGTTCATAAAAATGTTAGTTAGGAAATTTTTGAGGATATATTGACAAGTGTGAATTTGTGTTCAAAGTGGTTGTCTCGCTTTAAGCTACTTTACAACAAATAAAAATTTCTTGGTTCTTAACGGCAAACATGCTGAAGCTTTCTCTCCATCTGAGGGCATGGGTAGGGTGATCCATTATCACCTAGCTTATCTGTATTGGAAGCCTGTCAAGTTAACTATACGAGGTTCAACCATCTCTCCCCTCTTTGGCGGATGATTAATCGCTTTTTGCCGAAGCTTCGCCGAACCAAGTAGGTCGTGGAATCGTTTCGTTTGGCTATAGGGTCGAACACGAGTCTTAGCAAGTCTAAGCTCGAGACATATCCAAACATATCTTGTTGCATGGCTAGAGCAATAAACTTGACGTGTAGTGTTTCCTCATCAGTGACCTGGGAAAGTACTTGGGCATTCCTTCACCCCATGAATGGTTAAGGAAAAACACGAATAAATATCTTTTAGAGTAGGAAAATAGGCATTTATCGGGTTGGATAGCTTTTTGTCTCTCTGTTTATGAAGTCTTGTTGCATTTGTTAAGTTTGTTACGTCTGTATTTCCAACATATACACTGTAGTCTACTGTAATCCTGTGATCGATATGCCAAATGGAAAACCGAAGAATCTTTCTAGATCGAATGCGACTTAAAAAGATTCCAGTTCTTCGTGGCGACACTGAACACAAACTGAATCGTGTACCCCGTAAGGAACCACCGTTTCTCTCTATATGGCGTAAGATGAAAAGAATAGCTCGTAGCTAGGGTGGGTGGGTGCTCTTTGGACTTTTCAAATTTAGCAAACTGAAACTACAAGATTTGTCTAAGGAGGAACAACTAACCAAAAGAGAATTATGTTGGTTACGTGGGATCAAATTTGTAAAGATAAATGTTGCGATGGTCTTGGTATTTGTTGGATGTTTGATGTTAACCCAGTTTATATGAAATATAATTGGGTAGCGGGTCATAAATGGGGGAACACTATAGGTCCAAACGCTAAGGGCCAAGTATATTGCATGATGTGACTCAATTTAATTCCAATGTATCTTACGCCTGGTTTAGTATAAATAACAAAAACTATATTGTGCGTGGAGGTCTTGGTTGAAAAATTGGGAATGGGCATTCCACAAAGTTCTGGATATGGCATGGCTTTACAAGAAATTGTTGCTCAAAATTTTTTGTTGTTGTTGTTGGTGAAAGGTCTTTTATTACCAATTAAGCTCAAAACATCTTACATCCAAACCATATTCATCCTTCATTCATGAAGGATTACAAAAAAATACAAAGAACTACAACAACTCTCTCAACACTACTGCGCATAGGGAGTTCCCAATTGATGCATAGTTGCTTATTAATCTCAGAAGCCATAACCTTTTTCTAGTTCAACACTATGTAGAGTACCCACTGCTGAATTTTAGTCATAACCACAGATTTCTCATTCTGAGTCCCTTTGAATATCCTCTGGTTCCTTTCCTCTCATATTCCATAAACTGTGACAACAAGGACTAGCTTGCCTAAACAAGCTCTAAAGCTTGTCCCTCTAAAATACTTGCAAGCCTATCTGGTCAATTGAGACCATGAGCTAATCGTCCTGTGCATCTGTAATTTCTTTAGGACATCACTCCAAATTTCTTGAACAAACACACATTCCATGAACAGATGGTCAACTGTTTCCTGTGGATCTGTAAAATTCTTGCTCAATTTTATTATAAAACTGCCTCCATCCTGCTTCGAAGATACTCAGTTATGGGCGGTTGGAAGCATGAAGTTGGGGATTATGACTGTGATTTTGTGATTGTTTGGACCAACTTATTCCGCATGATGTTAAACTAAAGTATGCTCCATTATTATGGTTCTTCAAAGGGATGATTATCCACATAGATCCATTAGAAGCTTTATCACCTAATTTAACTTGTGACCTAAATGGAAATGTGGTTCTTCGTAATGGAGAGTTGTCGTCACGGAATTAGACATGCCGCCTTCCTTTTGGTTAGCGAGAAATAAAAACTTATGCATATGTGTTAACCAGAAAAGTAGAGCCACCGATCCTTGTATTTGTTTCTGAGAGCCTGCTCCACTTTCTAAACAAGGCGTAATCTTTCCTTTTTTTTTCTTTGTACCCAAAGTGGAAAAAGAGAAGGGAATTTAAGAAAACGAAGATCATGCCATTTGGGCAATTAGGTCATAAAAGCCATGTTCACCGCTAGAAGAAAGCTCTTTCTAAACAAGGTGTAAGCTTTCCCTTTAATCTTTGTACCCAAAGCCAAAAGTGAAGGAAAAAAGGTTACTTTTTTTTTGGTTATTAAAAAGGTTACTTTATAAAAACGAAAATTATGCCATTTGGGCAATTAGGTCATAACCACATTCACCAGCAGAAGAAAGCTGACGTGGACTGTGAACCGAGGTTGACCAAAATTTCAAACTAGCACCTAATCCAGACAAAATCAGCACAATATAAGTAGAAGATCACAATAACTCACTCACAAGATATATATATATCGTATGCATAGAAATAGAAATAGAAATAGAAGCTCGCTCCCTCCATCAATTCCAAGAAAAACCCTAGAATTTCTTTAATCTTGATTTATCCCCAAATTAGTCATGAGTATCGGTGATTTGCTCGACATCCACCCCTCAGAACTCAAATTCCCATGTGGGTATTTCTTATTCTTGTTTCTTTAATTTTTTCTCTATCTGGGTTTTGTAAAATTCATTCAAAATCTTTATCTCTTTCCTTTGATCACACTTTCTGCTTCCTGTTTGCTCTAGTTTTCTTTGCCTTAATGCTAGAAGGTGGGTTTTTTTTCTTCTTCCCCTTTATTTATTGGTTTCTTAATCTGGGTTTGTCTTGCATGTGCATTCAAAGTTGAATTGAGGAAGCAGAGTTCTTGCTCTATGCAATTAACCAACAAGACTGATCAATATATTGCTTTCAAGGTAGCCCTTTTTCCTTTTTCGGTGTGTGTGTTTGATTTGGTTGGCCGTTATTACTGCTGTTATGCATATGATGTTTGACAAATGAATATTGTTTATTGAAAAGGTTAAAACAACCAACCCTAAGAAGTATTGTGTCCGTCCTAATACCGGTATTGTCTTGCCGGGTTCCTCATGCAATGTTACAGGTACAATTCGATTATTTTGTTTATACTACCCCCTTTCCAAAAGTTTTGAGTCCCCTGGCTTTTTAGCAAAATGAAACATTGGCATGCATTACTTTGTTTGACTAGTCAGAGAATGCTTTTTTCACTTTTAGTTACTATGTGAGCCTAAGCAATGTTTAGGATTTTGTTGAAAGAGTCTAGGAGGACTCATATTTATGGATGGAGATAGTCATGGTTATCATTTATGTTTCCATTTTTGGTGTATTAATTTGGCTTAAATTTTTTGACATGGGTAGTTACAATGCAAGCCCAGAAAGAGGCACCTCCAGATATGCAGTGCAAGGACAAATTTCTGCTCCAGGGTGTTGTTGCCCCTAATGGCACGAGTAATAAGGACATAGCCCCCGAACTGGTGGGTAATTTTGCTGTGTATCTCTGTTTCATTTTCAGGATTGCATCTTTGGATATGGGTTACTGGACCTTTTTTAAAATGCTCATTTGTCTTGTAGTTTAATAAGGAGGATGGGAAGGTTATTGAGGAGTTCAAATTGAGGGTTGTTTATGTTCCTGCTAATCCTCCATCACCTGTCCCTGAAGGATCTGAAGAAGGTTCTTCCCCGAGGGCATCTGTGACTGAAGATGGGAACCACACTACTTCTTTACCAGATGCTGTGAGTGATTGCTAAATTGTTTTCTGGTTTTTAACTGGGGGTAAAAATTAGTAATGCTTGGACATGCATTCTTCCTGCTTAATGTAAATCAGGTAACAAGATTATTGGAGGATCCCAAGGAGAAGCATTCATCATCAGAGGTGAAAAAAATTTCTTCTTCTTTCATACATTTATACATTAAACTTTGTTATGACCAAAGCAATTCCTTGAAAGTTTTCTGTTTTCTATGCCCTTGTTGTTTTGGTGTGTCCATTTTTTCCATTTTGAAATGTTGGAGGATCGATGAAGTTAAGGCACTATGCACTATTATGCACTACATGCTACATGCATACATCTTGTAAATGCTGAAGATTCGTAGTGAGGTATCATAAGCTTGTTTGAACAGACATCTAACTAACATATGCACATATTTTCACGAGGCACAGTTTTATCCAGGTTCTGTGAACGTGTGTCGGAGATGTTAGTTCTGAATGACAAGGTGCTTTAGAAATCTAGTTAGTTTTTAGCTATCAAAAACTCGTTTCCCAAATGGCGTGGCTCACTCTGATCTGTAAGGTTAAACTTTATCTGTAGTGATACTTTGAAATGCGTAAAATTCGAGTGAAGCTCGTCATTTTGGAAAATAACCTTTTGATAGCAAATTTGGAAACTCCAGGACTATTGAACTTTGTCTCTGCCAAACTTCTTGCATCAAGTGATCATTGCAGTTTCGCTGGGTACAAAAACTTTTATGGCACTCCATTCGCAAAGAAATGGCACGTACCTTATGATTGGATAGTTTTCAATGCAAATTATTATGTATACATACTTATATATCGTTACGGAAAAATTGCATATTATTAAAATTACAAATCTGATTAGGGACACTCATGTCCCTCTATTACATAATTTTAATTTATTACTTACACGTATTGTATAACTTAGTCTTCTCATTTTGTCAATTTAAAGTGTTATATAGATGGTGTTTTTACTGTTTATCTACATCTTTTGGTTTTTGAGAAAAATTTAGTGCTTGTAATCATACATTCTGGAGCCTTTAACTGGCTTAGGTTTCGTATTGCCTAATGATGCTAGAACCTTTGCCATGCCTGCACTTCTCCAACCAAAGTGTTGGCTGATATTACTATTTGACCCAGGAGGAAGTTTATATCCTGCATGAAAATGAGCTAAACAAAGATGTGCTCATAGCACATGTCATCACCGAAATACAAGGGCAAACATGATCTTTAACCGAATAAAAGGCGTCATAGTTCGGCGAAATGTACAAATTGGCAACAGCATTTGCTCTAGATTTGTAACGCATACTTGTTAGATACCAAGTGTACTTCAAATTTTTCAATCAAACTGACCTTCGTTTAGTTGTTTACGACCTTGTCATTGCTATAGGCGTGTAATTTTATTCATTTATTTGGCTTAGGCATGGTCCATGCTTTCCAAGTTGACTGAAGAGAAAGCTTCTGCTATACAGCAAAATCAGAAGCTTCGTCAGGAATTGGTATGTCCTTCATCTCATCATGGTTTCCTATATTATGTATTCTTGTTAGCCTTTATCCCATAGTGCTCTGTGTAGTCAATCTCAGCATTTCCATCAATACTCGTGTATATTGGGCTGATAAACCTGTGATAAAACTAGGTAAGTTAAATGCATTCCTAACAGTGCGTAGTCTCCAGAATGGTATTATATTAACTTGGGGTTAGGCATGTGAGAAGTTCCCTTTTTTAGTTCTCTTTGCTGGGTTTTCTGTTATAATTAAGGACAAGTAACTGGGCTCATGGCCGACCAAACCTCCCGGGTCCATCTGATGCAGACGTACCTAATAGATAAATGATTGAAAGCTGCCTATAAGGTGAATGGAGAAAATTGGGTTCTTGATATAGGGACATACCTGATATTTCTCTGGAGGAGGATTGTTCTGGAGAGTGGTCACCGAAGTCCATTGCAGCAACATTCTAACTTTACAAACACAATCAAAGCTCAAATTGAACACTGACTTGCACTGATTGCTTGCACTGGTATCTAGGCGATATTGCGGCGTTTGCTCCAAACAATTCAAGTTCATTTCCAATCCAAACCTAGCAGGATTGGCTGCAAGTACTCTGCGCTTATTCTTGGGTTGAATCACCTTATTGTGATTCCATTATGGGGTTGTTCAGTATAGGTTATTCGCCATAGGAAATCTACATTGGTATGCCTCATTGTACTGTGAGAATTAAAGTGCTTTCTTACACAGACATTGATACTTGTGGTTGGTTGCATTCAGAAACCTTAAAATTCTACAAATGCGGCCAAAAGTTGGATACTTTTATTCAATCACCTGGCTAATTGACACAATTTATTTTTATCAAAAAGGGAATGTCTATTCTGACTCACATTCTTGTCTACACCTCATTTGACGCTGGAAAGGTTACCATGTTGTCTTTAATGCACTTTATAGCGACAAATAATTGTATGCAAAAGCATAATAGGGTCTGAAAATGCACTCTCCCTTTAAATGTAGTGAAGCCAAAGTGCCAAACATGAAATGCTAAAATCATGTTGGAGGCTTTGGTAGTGTAAAGGCCGAGTGTAGGAGGCTGAAAAGAAAAACCACTCTTCACTGGTGCTATAAATTCACCTTCATGTATCTAAGATTTGGGCTTACATCATCGCACCTTACTGCCAAAGCTCAGGACTTGAGCATTTCTAGTCCGTAAGATTTGTGTTACCTCGTCAAGGCTAATGAGAAGGCAATCGTTTATCTATTGACTCTTCAGGTTGAATAATTTGCAAGGCACCAACTGACCTGTTAGACTTGGCTACAATACTCGTTGCGGCGTTTGCGGACGCATATTATGGAGTTTGGGTGATGCAGCGGGTTTGAAATGTTAAGTTGTGGAGCATATGCAAGCGTGCTTGGTTTGCATCAGTAGAATTATGGTCACAGGAACTCCTATAGTAGTGTTTCAAAATTTTGTCAAGATTAGGCGCAAATGCACTTTGAGAAGCAGTAAAGTTAGCCGAAATTTCTATGGTGACACCGAAAAGTGCTGATGTGGTACCACCATAGTTATTAAAGGCCCTGGTGAACCTAAGGCGCAAAGGTTCCTGGAGCCTAGGCGCAGGTGCGCGTCTTTTCAAAGTAAGGCGTAAAATAAAAATAAGTAGATATTAGTGCATTACACCAGTAAAATCACGTAAAAAACTCAAAACATTACAATTTAACAAATTTTCAACACTAGAAAAAGTTTCAAATCTAATGAAAAGTAGTTATTCTTAAGTGAATATGACAACGTCATCCTCATCATCAGTGAGGGCTAAGGCAACAATGTTTTCCTCAAAAGGGAATTATAGGCTCCAAGTTTGATAGAGATTCCTCCTCAGTTTCATCTTCTTTGTCGACAAGGTCAAGTAAATGAGTAGATTTACTTGAAAGAGAGTAAGAATTGGGGACGAGATGCTAGCACAATGAACAACAATAAGAGAATCGATTGATTAAGGATGTGGAGTTTTAGGTTTTTTTGTGGTTTAAATATTTATTTATTATGCTATGAAACAAAGAATAAAAAACAATGAACGGTTGAGATGATGCCACAATGCAAAAATTAAAATAGGATTTTTGGGCCTTTTTTTGCGCCTCCACCACTGCCTTGTGCCTAGGCGCCTAAGGGTGCAAGCCTTCAAGGTGCGCGCCTTTTCGAAGGGGCTAGGGCTAGGGCTAGGCGCAGAGAGTGCACCTTGCGCCTAGGCGCGCCTTTGATAACACTGGGTACCACCCCAAACTCTTAGAGGCAACTAATAAGGTGGCTTTGTTCCATGCTTGGCTGGTCCTTGGTTTTGTCTCATTCCTTCGTACTGTGAGATTTAAGACAAATCGGGAGTAGTTTGCCCAAACTGTCAAGGTGGCTATTAGGCATGCTTGGCTGGTTTGCAGTTTTTGTGATTCCTTGGTACCGGGATGTTTAGGACACCCAGTGTTATTAAAAGCGCGCCTAGGCGCAAGGCGCGCTAAGGCTCACCACCCGCGCCTCGCCTAGGCTAGGCTTAGCGTGTTCAAGAAGGCGCGCGCCTGGACTCATCAGGCGCAAGGCGCTGCGCGGCACGGGAGGCGCACGTCTAGGGGGTGTTGAGCCAGGTGTTGATGATTTCGATGGCGGTTTCTGGCGACGTGGACATGCCGGAGAGAGCGAGGACGTTCGAGTTGTTGATGGAGCGGGCGTTGAGGGCGTCGCCGGGCGAGAGGCAGGTGGCGGCGAAGACGCTGGGGAACTTGTTGGCGAAGATGGAGATGCCAACGCCGGTGCCGCAGGCGACGAGGCCGAGGGTTTGGGTGGCCGTGGGGGAGGCTGCGGCGGTGCCGGCGGCGGAGCTTACGCGGCGGCCGATCTCCTCGGCGACGGAGTAGTACTTGTCGGTGCCGAGATCCTCGACGTCGATGCGGAGGGAGCAAATCCAAAGGGGTTGATGGTTGTGACAGAATTTTGGACTCATCTGCTTAATGGTCGGCTGGAATCTGGTTTGCAATTGTGCTGTGCTGGAAATCCTTTCAGAATTTTCTTGGAGAGACCGAAACAGTTGCTTTGCTGTTTGGCTTCTCCAAATAAATTGATATCATTTCTTGAAAAAATAGAACATCGTTTCGTTTAGGCACAATTGTGAAAATATAGCACATCATTCATGGGTAGCTACTATGAGACTCGTGTGTTTTAAACTTTAGAGCAAGTATTACATGATCTTGATCATTTTAAATCGTTGTAACAGGAGTCAAATGCGATATTAGTAGGGTTTTTGGAACACAATACTATATATGGAGCGGTTATAGATGATTGGAACCATTATTTATGAACTACCTAATATTTTTTGCTTTTAGAAACCTTGCTGTTACAATAGTGACGAATATAGTTGTATTGAAAAAAGAATATATACACGGATAACAACTCCATTCAGTAAGCATCGCTTGAATAAATTGAAAACAATATAAACAAAAGTTGTAGCAGTCTTGCAAAAAACTTAGCCTCAAAGTATTGGTTATGACATAACATATTTTCTAAACAAAAGCCCTACTCAAAAAGAGGTAAATAAAAGGGGAAGCGACATTTGAATTTCTCTTTTATCGCTAAAAATCTTAAAAATCACCTGTACAACTTTTAGAGACAAAAAAGAGCATAAATATTATCATCTTCCCCTTTCCAAATAAGTACTCCACTTCCCAAATATCAACAATTCTGACCCATCATGATTTATTTTACTTAATTTTATTGTTTTAATGCACTATTATTTATTTGTTTTTATTTATTTTAATATTGCGCCTTGCGTCGAAAAGGCGCGCGCCTGCGCCTTGCGCCTAGGCTCCAGGGACCTTTTGCGCCTTAGGTGCGCTTGCGCCTTTAATAACACTGAGGACACCTCATATTTTAATTTGTACACTTGAAATTCTGAAAACAGCTACTGCAAGCTGTTGTGATCGATGACAAGAATACAGTAGCGGCAATACCTATGAGCCTCCTGTAGGAAGTTATTGTACCAGTGGTCGATTCGTTAGATACTGACCTGTCTAGCATCAGGGCTCTTTGGACCAGGCGCATGCTATGTGGACTCTGAATCATAGTTATACGAATTTCCCGGTTAGTCATCTTGAACGGAGCGTTACGCTGACGAAGCGGTGTATTGGTTCGGTTTTTGAACCCACTTGAATGAAATTGTGACCCGTCATATCTTGCCGATATGTTGCCAAGATATTGGAGTGACGATGAGATTTCCGAGATAAGGATCAATATATTCGGCGCATCACAGACGAAGAAGAAGAGAGACGAAAAGGAAGAGAAGAAGCTGCTGTAGCTTGTAGGAGCCCATTACCTTCTTCATCTTCTTCCTAAACTCTCAGTTAGTAATTTGCTTCCAACCCCATTGCGATCACATAAAACCCCCGATCTTCTTTATCTTCCATTCTTTTCCCGATCTTTTATAAACCATCTCTGCCTTGGCTTCCTTTTCACCGTATGGTTATTGTGGATTATAAGCGTCATTATGGTGGATGTTGTGAATGGGGTTTTTGTGTATTCCTTTTCGTTTTTCTTCAATATTTATGCGGGCTTTCATTACAAAATGGAATCCAGATATTTTCCATTCAAAAAATGGTACAGCTGTTTTACTTTATGTTAGTGTTATTGTCTTCTATTATCTTTTGGGTTAGGTTGGTTACTCTTACTGTACTTCCTGCTTTCCAAAATCTACAAAATTATAGTATGTGCCTAAGAGTTCATGACTTACTGAAAGTCATAAAATTAATTTTAAATGCATAATAATCTCATCATATTCTTTTAATTATCACCAGAAAAATTATCAATGAAATGAAGATAACAATATTAATGCATTGACACACGTTTTCTTTAGGCTACTTTTGGTTTCTTTGTCTTTTATTAGCGGGAAGGAGACCAAATTGCAGCAGTCTTTTTGCTCTCCGTCTCTCAACAGAGATGGAGATTCCTGAAGTTAAGGACACAAATACTAGGAAAGGGATAATACACTTCCGGCAGGGAGTCGTCAGTGCTCAGTTATTCGTCAGACTCTGCCCACGCACCTACATCTTACAATGATGTTCCTAGTAGAGAACATGCTCTACTCTTTCTTTATTTTTCCCTCAGCCCTTGTTTCCTAGCAAGTCTTCTTGTTAAATGTTTCCAAAAAACTTCTAAAGGATCATGGTTCTGCAAACCCAAATATCCTACTTCAGAGTGGGGTTGAAGGAGAAATTCATTTCTGCTGGTATTTTTTGAGATCTGAACAACGTAAGAAAGTAGCCAAAAAGGGTACTTGCCGGTACGGAATGAGATTAATAACCATGATCTGAATAATGCCGGTTTGGGTCCCAAAGAAACGGCATATCAGAGAAGTAGTGAAGTCTGCTTGCCATACTTTTAGAAGGGTATTTCTCAACATCAGAGTTAGTGTCCATGTCTACACTTGCACGTGAAGAGTGTGTGTACATGAGAACAAAATACCAATTGCACTAAGATAACAGGGGGCCAATATGCAAGCATGGAGACTTGAAGCTAAGTTACCAGTTGTCTTAAATGCTTAAGCTGTTTGAGAAATTCAACATTGCTTTAATAGTTTATTGCCGTGAAGCATTGGTCGTATATCTGAACTTTATTATCAGAAGTTGCGCATATTTGGAGTCCTCTGTGTAAATTACGTGTCTGGAACATATGCTCATTTTATCAGCAGTGCCCTTGCTTCATATGGCATATGGATTGAGACTATGACAACTATCTTGCTTTTACTCCTATATTTTTAGCGACATTCAGCTGTAATCATTCCCATGATCGTATCTTTTTCCTCTGAAAAATACGTTCTTTTAAGTGCAAGAATTCGACCTTTAATGTAATTCTATAATAGATTAAGGACGTAATTTTCCAAAAGAATAAAACAATTCTTTGCGTATGATTCTATCTCCATGTACATGACGTCGTCAAATGTAGAATAGGATCGTTTCCCTCTAGAGTTGGTTGCGGTTAACTGTCCTTTAGGAAGCTGTGTTTTGATGCAAAAAATTTTGCAAGTGTAAGCAAACTGTTGAGAATAATGCTATCCCCATTTCTGTAGCAATGGTAAGATTGCTCCCCTTGAGAATGCAATCTTACCAGACTCGAGCCTCTTCACAGAAGCGGGGGTAACGCTTTGTACATCAACCATCTCCAGACTCCTGCAACGGAGGAATCCTTGTGCACTGTACCTCTTCTTGGTTCAAAACGTGTATTTGATCTTAACGTGTATTTGTAAGATCATCTTGTCATCTCCTGCCAAAAAAAGGACAGGATAGTCTTGTCATCTTCTTAACTTCCCTGCCTCCTTTTTGCTATCAAATATTTTCGTTCTCTTTTTGATCGAGGGTTCTTGTATCATGGTTCCTCTTGTAGTAAATAATCCTTCCAACTTAGTCTTGCCTCTCATTGCTATATTGGTCAGTAACACGTATGCTAACTCATTAGAGAGAGAGAGCGACAGTCTTAAAAAAGCTCGAAGTTGAGAGCATAAGTTAACGTTGTTTTAAATAAATTACTCCCCATTAGGCCTTCATAAAATAAAATACGTAACTTTGATTTGTTTATCACTGAAGTTTGGGGGCTAAATGAGCTTCCTATATAACAAAAGGTCATGTCTTTGAATTCCGTGATTGACTTTTTTTAAGGACTTTTTAAGCTATACACGGTGGTCAACCTGATTCACGCTTCGCCGTGTAGCGTACCACGTCATGTGGCGCTGCGCAAGTGGGCGGTAATTGAGTCTAGTTAGTATATGCTTTTTTGACTTCTAGAGAGTGTGTATTTGACAAATTTAGTGACCTAGCATACGCGTACTTGACACGGCACTCATCAAGAAGTGCTATTTGCTTGATCTAAGCACAATGCTTTCATGACTTCAAACTGGTGGCTACTAAAGGGAGGTGGGGGGTAGTGTAAAATGCATTTTGTACTGTAGTCTATTGGCATGATGGAGATGCTTTTATTAACATGCTATACGAACTATATTGAACTCGGTCAACTTGTTTAATAGGTTTAAGCTTTTCTAAATGCTATTATCTGACATTTTTGCTTTATTAGGAGCTGATGAGAAAAGAAACCAGCAAAGGCCATGGTGGGTTCTCCGTTTTGTTTGTTGCGCTGGCTGGTCTATTAGGTGTTTTGATTGGCTACTTCATAAAGAAGACATAGGAGCTGCTGTGCAAACATGCAATTCATCTCGTGGGCATGGACATCGTGTCTCAAAATTGGTCAGAAACTTGTAGGACTTGTCACCTCAAGTGTAAAAAGGTTGTAGTTCTTTGCTTTGTGGATTGTTGAGGTTAGAATGATTTTCTAATTTTTTGGAGCTGGAACTCTCTCGAGGAATCCCCTCATTAATAAGTTGACTTTTTGGTTTAGTCCCATATTCCTTTTGTTTCAATGTTTCCTCCCATTCTAGCTAGCATCACAGAGATGACAACACGATGTTACATTCTTCCCTTTTCTGTTGAAAGAAAATATGTCATCACTTCCACACCTCGTTACTGCTTGCAACCCCGAACCGACGCCACCTCAACAGCCCTGAGACTAACCTTTCTTGGTGGGTCTAATAAGGTGTGCTTTGCAAAACTTCTTGTATCAGTTTCAAGGGCAGTAGCCAGTGATGGAGTTGACTCGTGCAATGGTGATAAATAAGATGGCGAGGGTGGTGGATGTGGGAGTAGTCGTGGATCCTCGATGGACAGTGGAGGAGCCGCAGAGCCAACTTCATCCAAGCTTGTTCTATCACCATGATTGGTGGACAGATCACGGTGGCGCTGCAAATCCAGTCCTGTCCATATACAAACCTCCTAACCGTATACGCTCTCTGTGATTATTGTGGCGCTACACTTTGTTTTTTGCACTTTTGAAACGATGATTCTGATTCTGCAATTTCAGCTGCAGCTCAGATACTAGGCAGTCATTTGTTTTCCTGATCTCAACTATGAAATGTTGGAACAAAAATGTACTTGTGAAGCACATCAACAGATATTAGGCCACGGGAGCAACATTTAAAAGCCAGCCTATGTTTTGGATTTTGGTTGGAGAAACCATCTGCATCTCACCCAAGAAGAATCGGTTTCCTTTCCACTTGGCGGCAGCCAGATTAATGAAATTGGTGCAGCTAGAAGTGAATCTAATTCTGGGTACAGTTTTGGAATGCCAAATGTATCGGTTTCCTTTCCACTTGGCAACTTTACATCACAAGGGGCATGCTTTTTCCCCTGCATCGTAAGGGGAAGTATATTGCAATCTTGCAGATGCAAACTTTCTACGCCCGTTGCTGTGACGTCTGCTAGTGCCTAAGCGCCGCCTCCTGCCATACGTGCCCTTGGCACTACTTCCCTCGGCTGCACTCGAGCGCCGCCCCCTGATGAATCTACAAAAAGAATTTCATTGTGTGAACCGAAAACTTAACATTGCTATCACAAGAATTGCAAAACCTTATGGAAACCCTAATATTCTTGCAGAATTTATAGCTGGCCAATTAAAAAATAGAGTTTCATTTCGCAAAGCAATGAGTTGTCGTACGTGCCCCCGACAATTTCGGTGTGTCAATGTGCTGCTGTTGTGTCACGGGCCTGGTGCAATACTCATTCCTTGCGCCTTTGCGCCATCTCCACGCCCCCGGCATTGCATGCATCCCGCCTCGCCGATGCGCCACGTCACACTACCATGCCCCTCTCATTGGTCCATCTATTCACTACACCATGCGTGCCTTGCCTTGGATATGGAACATGCTTCGTCACGCTCTCGGAGAATGAGGCATCTCGAGGGGCTTCGTTCGTTGTGCTCCAGCATGAGGACTTTTGTAGTGGAATAGGTTTGCTTTCGGAGACACTATCTCCGCCTGGGGCGACTCGCATGGCATTAGGCACACTTGAGCTGTGACCTCGTCCCCACTCACATTATCGGTGATCATCGACGTCCCTAGGATTATGATACCCGGGTCATTCCGAGACGGGAGCAAGTCTGCGAAGGGCATCACGCCTAGTTTGCTTGACAGTCGGGCGTCAGGGTTTCCCCCACCACCGTCAGATTCTCCGCATCTTTTGACGCTCCTGTGGGACTCAATAAGGGTTTTAGTCTGGTGGCTAGATTAAGGACGTTATGTGGTCTCACTATATGTTTGTCTTAGAAGATCAAGAACGTTCTTTGGTCACACTGGCACTGTGCGTGTTAATCTTCTCAGACAAACATATCGAAGCTGCGTAGGGCAGACAGAGAAAATATGCGAATCGATAGTCCGAGGAACACCTGCATTTGTGGCCCGGTTCGACAAGGTGTCACCCTTATAGAGCGCCACGTGTCACCTGATGACATGCATATCTTTGTCTATTATAGTGGACTTGGGAATTCATTTTGGACAATGGAACTCATTTGCAAAAACTCACTAAAGATTCTAGAGAGAGAAAGTTCATGGTCTAGGACTCTAACTCAATACCTTAGCTCTGCACATTGACATTTGGACCCTGACACTCGGAGCATGACACTTGGACTGTCAGACCGTATTCGCCTCAGCCCTTGTCCTCCAAGTACTGCCACAATCTAGGCTCTGTTTGGGAAGTTTTGATCTTTGCCCCTACTTCATCTTTACTCAGTCCCATTATTAAACACCTGACAACTAACTTGAACTATATCCTTAATGACACCTTCACATACACTACAAACCCTCTTTCTTGGCATTAGAGTTAAATCTAATTCCAGTGACCAATATTTTTAAGAATTCAACAAAAGTGTCGATGATACTATTGGAGTATCCTTCAAGGAATGGCTAATTGCTTGGCTACTGGGAAAACCAAAACCACATGGAAACTGGCTAATTGTCCTATATTTCTTTGTTACCATCTGGGTTGTGTGGATAAGTAGAAACAATCTAGTTTTCCGTTAGATCCCCTTCAACCCAAGCCCTATAGTGCATCAAATTAAATCCATGACTAACTCAATTTACTCTTACATGCATAAACTGCCTAAAGCACCTAGGAAACTCCCACAACCCAACTGCTCACCAATTCCAATATCCACTTACACTAACATAGAACCACTTGACATTCATGTTAACCCATCACCGTGTCCTTGCCACCCGCCTTTCCAGATTGCCTTGGCTGTTCACGCTATTTTTGATTCCTCTCGCCTTAGAGTTGGGATAGGCCTTTCATGCTACAACAATAACATTCGGTGTGGCTCAGCTGCTTTCTCTGCTGTGTCGTCGGATCTTTATACCGCTCTCTCACTTGGCATCTTACATACATCTATTTGGGCTTTGAAACAACAATTCTTTCATATCAATGTCCTAACTTTGTCTTCTTTTTTGCTGAACCAGATGTCGGGCTCTGAGCATATCTTTGATACGGTGACACCTATTATCTATGACTTTTACCATATAGTTAAGGATTTTCATCACTATAGTATTGTCAGGGCGACCCCTCAACTAGTGAAGGAAGCCAAAGCTCTAGCCCTTTTTGCTTGCCAGGCCCGCTCGACGGTCTACCAGGACTGGGTTCTTAGCTCCCTTCGGCGATGAGCCCTGGCCGTGATGGATGGCATATATACTTATGATGTCTACCGCTTTTGTATTTACCTTGTTTGTTATTACATGTTGTATGGCCCTAAGGCCGATCTCTTATGCACTCTCGAACTTTGGAACCTTTTTATATCAATGCAATTCTCTTATTACAAAAAAAAAAAAAGTGTCGACGAGAACTTTGGTTTAAAGAGACATTAAATAAACAATTGATGATTACATTTTGGGATAATTGCATAAAATATCCCTGTGGTTTGGGGTCGTTGCAAAAAGACCCCTGTTATTACAAAAATTGCAAATAGACACCTGTAATTGTAAAAATGTTACAATCGTCAAAGAAATCATCCAAATTGATGGAGCGTGATCTTCACTCTCTTAAGAAGTGCGTTTGAAAGATTTTAATACATTAAAAAGACTAAAATATCTTCCCCACTTTTTTCTCTCCCAATCAAGTCCTAATTTCTTCTCCAATCCAACCAAACCCTAACCCTAGCCACCATTTTAAACCAAACCCCAAGTCGCAATTCCTGTCACCACAGAGCCCCATCCACCACCACCATCCCCAATTTCTGCAACCACCCAGCCCCGACCACCAACCATCCCCAATTTCTGTCACCACAGAGCCCCATCACCAATTTCCCCAATTTTCAGCGCCAAGTGCATCGCTGCCACCCATCGTGAGTTCTGCATCGCTAGACCCGTCATCAACCGAACCACTTGCATCGCCGCCAACCTCGCTATGAGCCCCAACCACCTGAGCCGAACCCAATCGCCACCCTAATCGCACGAACTCAGATCTAGGGTTTCAATCGCATATTGCGATGGAAACCCTAGATCTAAGTTTGTGCAATTTGGATAAATCAACCACATCTAAACCTAATCACATAGGTTTTATTCCACAAACAAATCCCGTCACATTAAAACTCCACAAGAATCGAGAAGAAGGCATTGCGGCAGTGAGATTGGTTTGACGACGAAAGGGAAGGCGATTGGTTTGACAGGGTTGTGGCGGTAACGAAAGCATGGGGCTTGGACTTATGGAAGCGACGAGCAAGGCAGGGTGGTGGTGGTAGGGGCTGGATGGTTGTGATGAGAGAGAGGGCTTGGGCGGCGATGAAGCGTGGGGCTTGAGTGGCAGCGGTTGTGGCTACGGTGGTGTTGCCGCCCCTTGTCAAGACTTCCTTCAACACACAAACAAAATTGGGTTTATATATGGGGGTATTTTGGACAATTTATTTAAATCGTTACAAAAACCGTCGGATGCAACACTTTTACAATTACAGGTGTCTATTTGCAATTTTTGTAACAACATGGGTCTTTTTACAACGACCCCAAACTACATGGGTATTTTACGCAATTATCCCTTACGTTTTTAAATATTTTCATGGGCTATCTATGGATAAAGTGGCATCCTTCTAGGATTACTTACCCACTATTAGAAAGGTAAAGACGTGTGCTCTATTCGATGAGAATTCGGAATATCACACATTGATCAAAGATCGTGGATGCACACAACTAATATGCAGTTATTTCAGAAAAATGTTTCGCCGCAACTTGATTGTAAAACAATGTAGTTTGGATTTAATGACAAAAAGTTTATGAACTTCTGAAAAAACGTCAGCATTTAGCCCCCGCAACTCCAATAGAACAATGCTTCATTATCTTGATTCACGGCTGGCACTAATAAGTGCTTACATGAAGACCTCGACAACTCAATTCTTAAAATTCACGGGCTCAAACCGGTGACCTTGAACAAGAAAAGAGGCCTTTACAAATAATCTATCACCTTGATCACAATCTAGTAACTTCTGGTTAAGTTAGGACAACCCCCTGCCAGCTGACCTACGCGCTTGGTGGTTATCAGTAATCGTGCTGGGCAACATAGAAAACTCGTTCGAAAGCTTGTACCTCGCGCATGCTATGTAAGATAATCGGATTCCACAAGATCGACAAACATTGCCTTCAGTACTCATCGGGAGGACTGTACTTCTTGAGTCAACTTGTTAACATCCCATAAATCACAGTACTACTCCTGTAAGAAGATTTGATCTTTCAATCGAGGAAAACATATCTTCTTTCCATTTATCCAGCGGCGATGATCCCAATTGATATACAAGCCCGTTTTCATAATCAATTTCCATAGAATCAGTTTCCATTTCTCCAGCAGCACCTTGCCAGAAAAAAACCTCTGCTATCCATTTGGCCTGCAACACGATCATTACAGCGGGGACTGCCTGGACCAACATAGAAATTTAAATACTTCACTACTGGATATTGGGGCAGTTGAAACAAGTGAACAAGCAAGTATCGGACAACCTTGATTAAGTCCAACCATTAACAGAAAACTAGATGCTTGTAGATAAATTTTTAAAAGAAGTCAAAAGGCACAGAAAGGGGACTATGAACGTTTTCAGCAATCAAATAGTAACTTGCTTGTTCTTAATACTCTACAGTTCGAAGACAAGAATCACTTTTCCCAATAGATGTCTCAAAAATGTTAAGAAAACTTGAAATTGTCTACTTTCTCCTTGAAACAGATGGGATTTTGAAAAATGTCGCCAGCCGTGAATCCATAGATGGGGTTTGCCTATACTAACCAACATGTGAAGTACGAGTATCATACCTTGTTCGGTAGTCCCCCAAAAGAGACCCAAGGGGCCAACTTTGGTGGAAAACACATGTTTAGACAGGGTCCAACACTGTTATTGTACATTCTAACTAGGTCACTGGTCTTGGAGAATGAAAAAAGATATTTGTAGCTGCAGTACATACATTTTTGGATTTAAGAAAAGATTGGAACTATCACGCAGTTGAAGCAACAAAACTGGAGAAATCATATGTTTATAATACGGAGAATGAAAAGCAAACTTGCCAGTATCCAGTGCAGTAGACGATGGCATCTGCATAGACAGATAAAGATAATCCATCCTGAAACACCACTTTACCATCTTCATATGCACATGCTATCAGTTAAAAAGGATTTCTGACTTCTGAAATTGCATGTCCGGGTCCCTAGAAGCTTGATGAACTTCTCTCGAAACAGTTGAGATCTCTTTGAAGATATAATGTGCACTAGGTCCATTTCCAATTAGTATGATAAATCTGTTGGAAGAACTAGGGAGAAGCAGCCCCAGGAACAAAGTCCAAATGCAGTCATGAACTGCATGAAAGGCCATACAGCATGGTTCATGAGATCTGATCATGAGGTGGAAAAGGCACAAAAGTTCAGGTAATGCATAGAACCAGATACTTTTTAAAAGATCTGCTCTCTCATAGATGACCAGGTAAAAAATGATACACACGTTCACTTAACGGATGTTCTGAAAACCAGTTACTGCTGGTAAAGATACAGAGTGGACGCCAACAAATATGTCACAGAACAACAGGTAATCTTATTTCGCTTGAACTATAATCAGCAAGCAAAAAAGTTCCATGAATTCTTGAGCGTATGCGTCTATTGACGGCAAAGCAGAGGCCAGGTCAATGCATATCAATAAGCGTTCAATAACTTTACATGCAATGCGAGGCCTTTTGAGAGTATTTTTAAACAATGCAGTGAAAGAAGTATAAGAGGTTTGTGCCCGAAACAAACGTGGATTCCATAAAATGTCAGGTTCCAGGCGGTGCCTCTTAAGTACTTCTATAGTAGACCTTTGGGGCTTTGCACTTCCTACATGGGGTTGTCACACTGTTAACCTGAAACCAGAGGTGCCAACAGAACTCTTTATTGGTGGTCAGAGGAACTCCTGGTTAGACAAAAATCTCGACTCCGGTAAATGGATAGGTAACTAAACTGCATTTGCAGGTCACGGCAGCGTTAGATGCTCACTAGTCTGTAGATAAACTTGAGCAAACTTGCAATCCTACAAAACCAAAACAGGACATGATGGAAAAACTATCAAGAACATCATACATACTATGTCGTTAAAAGGTTCGGCAATCAGGTAGTTATGACTGTGTAATTGCAACAGGGGCCAGGTAGGCATGCCTGTCACATGGAAAAGTAGAATTATTGAATTTATAAAAATAAGATGAAAGAGAAAGCAAACATCTTCATTTCATAGCGAGCCGACATTTAATTCAACCTAATGCTAGTACGTATTACAAAATGAGCAACATGGTCCTCTCACTACTACGTTTTTAGGCTGCATATTAAGCACATTACTGACACTATTGGCAAATGATTTCACAAAAAACACATAGTTCTAGGTGGTATTACAATCATTAGCAATGTTGCTTGAACACATGCGTTGTGTTGCAGAAGCGTGGTTTGGAGAAAGATTAACAGGTAAAACGGAAGAATCTAGTGTTTGATGCAGGATGACACCAAGAGGACTTTAGAAAACTTCTGTAGAACCTTTAGTTTGGGGAATAGTCTTAAGGTTTCAATATGGAAAATTAGCAATTCCAATTACAATGCACCCATCTTAACTTAGAGCACCTCATAATCATCAATCACTAACCTTTTCTCCCAAACTAGTTGCAGTTGGCAACATGAATCATGTTCTCTCCTTCTATCCTATCCAAGCACATGTTCTCTACCTAACCTCGTTTTAAATCCGGTCTCCGTCTTGGCCGCCAAGACGCAGTTACCCAAAATTGGTACTAATCCCACCAACTTGCTGACATCCTTATTTCTTATTCTACTCTCCTTTGTGTGGCTGCTCTCACTTACACTACCTCCTAAGACGTAAACAAAGTGGCACATGATCTATGCAAAAGCCTTGCATCTTTCTCTAAACAACTCGATATAACTTGCAATATGCTACCGACAACCTATGAGCTCACTCGACCCAAAGGCCTGCAAGGGTTTCTCCAAGTGAACCTATTTCCGTTTGCTAAGATTCCAGTCAAGAGTAACAGTTAACAGCTTTAAAATTCACAATAACGCCTGATTCAAATTAACATTCCCTTCGTTCTACAATACTTGAGTAATTGACTTTTTGCAAATTCTTAAGTTGAATATGTACTTTTATGACTATAACTTGCTCACGTTTGACTTGTCAAACAACACTCGTTAGAATTATAATTCAATTCAAGCAATCGCAAAAGCCAAATGGGGCAAACATGACGGAACAAAGGGAATATCAGTAGTTACCAACTCTAAAACAGATAGATGCATCATAAGCACAGAATTTAACCAAAAAGATGAATCTAATAGACGAATCAAAATAGTCCAATTCTCACTAATTAGACCACATGGAAGCACATTAAAATAAGAGATACAGATGGGTTTTCCTTAATCTAGTAAACATCTCAAAATTCTGACTCACACCCAACGAATTAGCTGTCTTGTTTACTGTTCTTGTCGGGTTTTCGATAGGTCTGCTCCACTTGCTTGGCTCTGACAAGGGCCATATCGGCGAGTTTCATGATATTGGGTACGTTGTAATTCTGGGCAATATAGACTCCGCAGATTGTCCCCAGCATGAACGAGAAACTGCTCCTGATTATACCCATTTTACACCTTTATCTAATTTGATTGTGGTCGGATCAGTGGAATTTGGGCGAGCAAAGCAATGGGTTTTGAGTGGAATTAGGGAGCTATAATGCCACTGGCTAACCCCTTCCCCAAGAGTCAACCCCTGACTTCCCACGTAGTTTAGATAGTTTATGGGAACGAGTTTCATGGTGGTCATTATACCGTCGCCATAGATATATACTAAACAGACCATAACGAACCATATTATTTACATTTATGACGATAATTAAGTCTCTCTTCGTGATCATCGCTGAAAGTCTAAGCGTTGATTGTTCCTTATGAGATTGGATTTTGACATTTTCCTTAAGTTGTTTTCGGAGGAGGAACATTTAAGTCTTACTTTTCAGGCTAGCTTTATTGCTAGACTATGGATGACTTTCTTGCTTTGACGTAAGTTAAATGAGTTCCGACAAATGGTTTGCATAATATACAAAATCCTCACTTGAGAAGAAGACGAAGGCGGTCGTTGTTGCAATAGTATCATTCTAGAACCAAAGAAAATGGAACACTATTGATGTCTGAAGTAAGATGCATAATGTATCAATAATAAGTATTTTTATTTTTAGAAAAGGAAAATCGGTGAAGTGTACCCAAGCAAGGTCATAATTATGCATACTAGTACATAGGTAGGTAGGTTGTACAATATATGCACAACCAACCATTCATTCAGTGGAAGCAGCCTCCTCGTTGTAAATATGATTTTGCTTGATCTCGGGTTTACGATAAGCCTCCTCAACGCGCTTGGCCATGACACATCCATGTTTGTAGTGTTTCCTGATGTTGGGTACATGGTAGCTTTGCGCAATATAGGCACCACTCATTGCGCCAAGCATGAACGTGAAAGCGCTTCTAATCACACCCATTTTGCTCGACTTGATTTGCTATTCTATTCTTGAGTGTCAACAAGACACGGGATTAGGCCTTGCTGAGTAAAGTAGAAAGATGGTTACTTGGTTGAGATGAGGAGATAAGGTTTGGATGAAAGCTTATTTATATGTTGATGGATTGATATCGTACTCCCCAAGTCTATTTCTTAACCAAAAAGTGAACCCTTCTCCAAGAGTCAACCCCACCAGCCCAAGCAAAATGCTGCAAGACTCCAACTGTCTATCATTTATAGTCTACTTTGATATTTTATTCCAGGTTGACCATTAACTTGGGCTTGAAGTTACAAGAAGAGGTTGATTTTTACAAGCTGACTGCGACTTGTGAGGACCTTCCTAGCTGATTCTTCTGCCAGAAAGTTCAATCTTCAAGGGCCAACACATATCCTTAGGCTGACCTCAAAAAAAGGAAAAAGAAAATTCAGATCAAAGTTGTAAAAAGGGATCAAGTTACACTTTCTATTTATAATCGTTTCTACTATAGCCTGCAGGGTTTGTGTGTATGTGTGTCTCCTAAGTTTCCTTCGGTTCCTAGATCATGCATGCAGCAATATACTGGAATTTGGACATATATAAGCATTGCCAATATACGACTATATATATATATAAGTTCTTTTCAGTACTGAACTCATGAAAAGAAGGAAATTGACTATCTAAAATTTCAGAAACTATATGGGAAACTTTGATGCGGTGACTTGCATTGAAGTTGCAGAAAACGACGACAACCGATGCAATTTAAAATGTTTGTCCGATTGCCCAAATTTCACGTCCGATGTAATTGGTTTGTCAATCTGCTAGGAAATGAGCTTGAGCCAACTTTTGACGATGAAATAGTATGAACAAACATATTAGGGCATGAGCTTAGGAATATTTTAAACGCTGAATCATAAAAAATTTAAAGAGCCCACCCCGCTCAAAATTTCTAACTCTATCACTGTATAACGCAAAAGCACTAGTAAGAGCAAAAGTTTCATAATAAGATTTTGACGAGTCTTGTCACTTTAGGGACGAGTAATGTGAGGTCTTGTTACTTAGTGAATATGAGAAATGATGTTTGTCATCTATGGACTTAAGAAATTGTGAGTGCGCATTTAGAATCTCATGATATTTGTCATCTATGCAGTTGAAATATAATTAGAGTTTTTGAGATTTCTTGCACTCGACTTGACTTGCTATTCTTTCTGAAAACCAAACAGTGTAATAAGAAGGGATTAGGCCTTACTGAATGAACTAGAAGGATGGTTACTTGGTTGAGATGAGATACGGGGTCAATGAAGCCAATTTATGTGTTGGTGTTATCATATTCCCCAAGCCTTTTTTATAACCAAAAGGTGAACCCTCCTCCAAGAGTCGATCAACCCCGCCAAGCCAAGCAAAATGCTATAACTACTAAGATCAAAGTTGTAAAAAGGGATTAAATATTCAGTATTCGTGTGTCTGTTTCCTAAGCTTCCTTCAGTTCCTAGATCATGCATGAAAGGGAGCACTGTCAGCAATATACTGGCATTTGCACAGACAAAGCCAAGATACAATGCAACTATACAAGTTGTATCTTGGCTGCTCAATACAAATCAGAAATGAAAACCATGGAACCCCATCTCTTCAGTAACTACCCTCAGAAACAATGGAACACCGTCACAAGAGAAACCGTGGAGCACCTTTACAGCAGAAGGGAAATGGAATATTTAAACTTACAGAAACTTTAGAAACTCCGATTATCTCTACAGTGACTTGCAATTAAGTTGCAGAAAACAAGCGCAACTTATTCAATCTAATGCTTGTCCGACCGAGTAAACTTCACGTCTCATGTACTTGTTTGTCGATGTACATATGTAGATAATTAGACAATTGCTTTTCTTTTTTGCTAGAAAGTTATGTTCTAATAGCGTTTCACGGAAATTTCGAAATCAGAGAGGGGGAAAAGTCTTAATATTTGGGAAGAACTTCTAGCAAATACAAAGCTGCTCCTTATTAATATTTGGGAAGAACTTCTAGCAAATACAAAGCTGCTCCTTATTGAATTCTCCACAGAGCAAGAATGCGAAGTTGCCAGTCAACTTGAAGCAATTACATGGCTGTGCGTATCCAATTGTCGACATCCCATTCCCTGTACTGAAGATATCCATTTGTTTTGACTACATGAAAGAGCTGCAGCACCATTTGTCTTAACCGCTCGTCGATCGCTGGTCCTCCCACTTGAACAGCTAGCCAGTCAAGGTAGTCAAACTGCCATGGTCCAACCACAAATCTAGTGATGATTATGTATATGCACGGCCGTTGGGCTTTGCATATAGGTTTATCACTACCTGATGCAGGGCTATAATTCCAACTTTAGATAATTTAGAAAACTAGTACTGTAACTCACAAAAACGATTGAGAACAACTGTCATCTTCCAAGAGATTTTTTATTTAAGAGGGTGCGAATTGCGCGACAACTGTTGCATACTAGTCTATTGAATCACATAATCCACTAATCAATTCATATAAGTAAAAAAAACTCCCATACTTCATCCTAGCTTAGTCTATAATTTGAGAAGTAAAGGTCATATATATGCTTTTCCAAGCGTCATTATATTGTTATTACAAGCCATTATTATGTTGCTATGATGTACTCTTTAGTGATAAAAAAGGTGTAACGGAGTCAGAGTTTAGAACTTCCCTTCAACCAAATCGTCCAAGTACACATGTTAAGTACGCCCAGAAAAACATTAGAAATTATTTCAGAGGGAACCTGGAAAGAAGTTATAACCTTCCGTAGTCCAACAGCGTGGGTGTGGTGCTTGGGAATCCCACATTCAACCATTTGCGTGTAGTGTTCTTGGACATCAGCCAACATCTTCTCTTTTGATGGCAGAAGCACCTTGCCAGATAAAGCACGCGATATCCACTTGGATTGCAATTCCATCATAGTAAACCCGATGACCTGAGTGCCAAACAATTTTCCATTCCAAAAAATTTCGACTTGAAAAAGTCGGTCACTGAGACTAAAACCGAAGCTAAATTATACTTGTCGTGCACTTCAATAATATTTTTTTTTTCACGGAGATATTCAAGAGAAACCCTAGAAATTATACTTGTCGTGCACCATCAGTTGATGATGGTGTAGACGACTTTGCTTGTTTGAAATATAATGAAATATGATAGCTTATCTATCCTTGCTAGAGACATCAGAAAATAGAAGACGTTTAACGATAACCAGCCTGACCTGAGAAGGAATTGCGACAAAGGAGAGCCAGGGGCCGAGCTGAGGAGGGAATACATGCTTGTACAGCGGTCCGACACGGTTATCCTCAACCGTAAGAATCCCTTGTGTCTTAAGAAATGGAAACTGATACTTGTACCTTCAAAAAATAAATAAATTAAACCCATATACCACACCACTCTGTGTTTATGTACTTAAAAAGATAAACAGAAGCAAATTTGGTCATATATTTATGTACCCTGTACAGTGGAAAATAATGTCTGCATCAACAGAAGTTCCATCCTGAAAGGCTACAATTCCATCTTCATTAACATGCTCAATCTGTAAGAAGTGTTAGAAATCAGTGTGGAGCATTTTCAAATGCATGCCATTAAAATATGTTCAACAGGGATATTAAGTTTCAAATGGAATAATTTGTACCTTAAAAGGGGATAATTAGTTGGTCCAATAATAGATTAGAGGAGGAAAAATCTCTAGTAAAAATGACACCTTTATGCGTCTTTTGTGGCGTTATGGTGGAAACGACCAATTGTTGGTTGATAAGCTCATATTTTTTGAGCTTGAGCACTTCATGTTTCTAGATTAAGAATCTTGTGAGGACACCATGGAATAATCTGCCAAGGAAGAAAATTTACCTTCGAGTGTCGCCACATATTGCTACGCTTCTCCAATTTCAAAATTACATTTGGGGATCTCGATGAAAGATGAACCTCTTTCGCAACCATTGCAATTTCATTGGATATGTCGTGGGCACTAGGTCCATCTCCAATTGTAACCACTATCTGTGTCAAGCGGAGACTAGATCATTGTATCCTTCAATACCCAGAAACAAGAAAAACACAACCTGAAAGTTGGTCAGAAATAATTACTTGATCTCTAAACGGTTCAGGGACACGATAATTGTGACTATGTAGTTGCTTCCGCGGCCATTTTCCGATTCCTGCTTCTCTATTAGACATTAGACAAGCAAGCACTGAAGGTACTTAATGCTAAACATATTACCAAGTTATAGTAACAATCTATAAGGATTTGGATATGGAGCATTTCAAATTCTGAGTTGCGAATCATCAGTAACGATGAAGCTACGTACGCATACAATTTGTGCAAGAATACCTAAGAACATGTATAGTATAGAAGTTGAAAGCTAGGCCCCTCTTGCTAATTACCAGTTTCCTCAAATATGTACTTCCACACTTGTTAATTATGCCCCCAAGTCCTGCTTAGCTACCAAAGAAGCGAGTAAATTGAAACTTAACAAAATAAAATCGTGCTTGCAATCAATTTTTGACGCATTAATTTACGGTATAATCCTAATTGCTCCGAATGTAAAAGAACTTGGGGTGTGGGAAGAGGCCTATTTGGCTGCAGCCGTTGTTGGGGCCAGTTTTCCTAAAAGATATCAGTATGCCAGCCAAATTTTTCATTAAAACTCCTATCAAAATCTAAAACGTAGCGCCAAAATGTCACTGGAGGTGCGATCAAAGAGTGCGATTAACCATCTCTAGCGATTATTTTCGTCACTACTTGAGTTTTAGCTAAACATATTCCCATTTCAAATATTGGGTTGTTCTTGGAATTAAGAGAAGAATGTTCAATAAAAATTGACCACATTCAACTCTATTTGCCTGATGATACAAATTGCTAGCAAAAAGAGTGCGAGCTAGGAAAATGTACCTGGAACATCATCGGCAACTCGAGGCACAGTGTTGTGACCAACACAAACCACCACAGCTTCAAAAATCTCCTCCGAACTCAGCTCACCCGTTCTTGACTCGACCGCCCACTCGTCATTCCTTGAGCCAACCATCTCCACTCGGACCACCTCTACATTGAACCGAATCAACTCAGTGAGTCCAAAGTCCCTTGCAAAGTCGTTCAAAAAGTTTAGCACCTCTCCATGCCCAGGAAAATTCCTAGAGTCCCCATCTTCCCTGACAGCAAAAGGGTAGTCAGTAAATCCCATGAGGTGTCTAGGAAAATTCGTGCGGAGTGAGTAGTAGAGGCTGCTGTGAATGATCTCCCTGTTTGGGTCGACGCCCAGTGGATCGGACTCAACTCGAGGGGTGTACACCCATGTTCCACCGAGTTGGTCACCTTTCTCGTAGACTACGACTGTGTGGCCTTCCCTTTGAAGCTCACGGGCGGTGACTAGCCCGGCAACGCCTGCTCCGATCACCGCCACCTTCAAAGATCGAGCCATAGTGATTTACTTGTGTTGAAGCTATGGTATTGCCGTTCGTGCTGTTGGTACCCAATTCTTTAGCTGCCGGCTACGTTGCTAAAAGCCTGAAATGATTTGTTTTGTCAGCGCTCCCACGATTGTTTCGTACGCATGTGCAGCTGCATCCAGTGGCGGAGCCAGAAATTGTGCACGGGGTGGGCACCTAATTGAAAAAGGAAAAAAAATCATAAGCCTAGCTATTGTGACAGTGTATTAAACCAATAAATAGAGAACTCAAACGAGCGTAAGTCGAATGGGTATGAGTGAATCACTCACAATTTTATGAGTAACACCTAACAAGCCAGTTATATTAAGAGAAAAAATTAAAACGACTACAGAGACAGATTAGAGTTGCGTCAACAAAATATAGTATAAAAGTCGTTTATTTGAGTGCCGTTCTTCTAATATATCTTTTACTGTGATCCCCTAATTTAAGTGTAATTTGTCAAAGTATTGTATTTTTCTAGGCGTTTTAGCAAACATCACATTTTAGAAGCATTTTTTTCAATAAAACGCTCGTCCACGTTCGTTCACAAAATAAATAAATTGAATATGAGCACAATTTTAAGACTCGTTTATTAAATGAGCCGAACATGAACATGACATATTGTTCATGAAAGCGTTTGTGAACTTTGTTTATTTATTCATGTTAGTTGATGTATATAGATATACATTTATGATATCTATATACACAATTCTTAAATGTAAAAGTCACACGTAATAAAATATTGCAAAGCCTAACTAAACTTAACTCCCCTACAGGGATCTATGTCCAAACAAGACAAAATAAGTCTTATAACCAGGGCCATTCAAGTTAAGAACTCTAAGAAACCCACTGTTGCAAACCTGTAAATCCATATCATAAAACCCACTGTTGCAAACCCAGATTGCAACCTTCGAAACAAATCGTCGCCTCTCTTCTCCTTCCTCCTTTTCTTCTTCTCCTTCCTTCCTTCTTCTTCTTCATCTTCTTCTCTCCCTCCCTCTCTCTCTCTCTCTCTCCGCCCCCTCATCTGGACATCACCATATCTTCAACCATTTGTGAAGGAGGCAGCAGGTGGGCACGTGCCCCCCTGTGCCCCCTGCTGCCTCCGCTACTGGCTGCATCAATGACCTTCACGTGCCGCACATAATATTTATAGAAGCTTTGAGTCGACAAATTAAATACTAATTAAGTTTGTCGAGCGTGAGCAAAAAAAGAGCGTGTCAACGGAGAACATTAAATAAATAATTAATTAATTGTAGTAATACACATCATCGGAACATAAAGGTTTAATAAAAACAAGAGTAGGAGCGATAATTGATACATCAAAAGAATTCAGTCGAGTGACTTGTAGGGATGACCAGTTTGAGGCCTACTTACTTGGTTGAAAATGAAGGATATGATATTGGTCATCTATGCAATTAAGAATTTGTGACTGTGCATTTAGCTTTGCTTGATTATTGTAATCTATGCTCTTTGAAATACAAGCACAGTTTTTGAGATGTTCAAAATTTCTAACTCTATGATGCTTCGAAATACATTTTCAAATTACGTGAAATTTGGTTAATGATATTCCACTGATCATGAAATATGGAAGGATTTTTGCATGTTTTGCATCGAACTTGAAACGTTGGCTGTGGAAATTGTAGAACACAACATGAGTCTGATCGATTTGTGAAAAAAATACGTGATAGAGGTAAGTTGTGTTGTATTTTATTGTTTGCAAAACACAAGTTTGGCCTGTGATAGAGGTATGGCCTGTGGGGGACTTTGTCGAAAGCCTGCCAAATTAATCAGGCATGGGCACCTGCTGCTCTCCATGCTCTGTTGCTTCTCCCCTATTTTCAGCCGGTGGAAAGGCTGACCAGTACTCCCACTTTTTCTTTCTTAGCCTCCACGGCTCTATCCCTTTTTTCTTTCTATAAATATGGGTACTCGGCCAACAGAGAACACACACAGAATCACATATTCACACAGACACTGCTTCACCGGTTTTTACACGCTCAGTTGAAAATTATGTTATACAATGTGTTGATTTTAATGTCATTATATTTTGGTATTAATTGAGTCGGTGGTGAAAGAGGACAGTCAAGAGAGTCGTTCGTGAGACTCTGTTGCATGTGCGTGCAAACGGGAGCTAAGACTATAGTCTAATCCTGTAGGTTGCATGCTGTAAAGCCCATCACATCGGGCCAATGGTTCCGGAGGCGTGAAACAACCTTTTAAGACAAAGTTTCGGCTTGATTCTATAGATTGGTGAGATTATTTTAATGTATTTTGTAATGTGATATTATTTATATTGTATTTTGATTTTGTTAATTTTGTGCAAGAAAGTGCGATTCTGCTCCAAAAATTTATTGTAAACGGATTTATATACAACAAGTTGAAGACATAAGGTGGTCAAAATGGAGTTTCAAGTGAAAAAACCTCATCATATGAAGGCTGTTCGAAGTCTCCACATATTTTTTGGTAGGTAAAAAGTCTAATGTTGCAATCCACGTAAAACATAGTTTCTCCAAAATGTTATACATTTGGACATAGAAAGCTTTATTCCAGAACACCAATTTTCCAAACTGGAAAACATTTGTCCATTATAGTTTTTTTTTATTTTTTATAAAGATCGAGAATAGTAATAAAGGTCACGACATTCTCGTGACTCTGAGTATACAAAACCGCGAAGGTCAGAAACTAACAACTAACCTTTAGACTATACAAATTACAATAAAACTGAAGCAGAGCATATCCTACACTTCAGTCTAACTTAAAGTAACATGTGGAGGCCTACAGGTAGGGCTGTAAATGAACCGAGCTGTTCACGAACGGCTCGTGGTTCGTTCTCTTTAAAACCGTTCATGTTCGTTCGTCTATTATACGAACAGAACATGAACAAGTTTTTAAAACTCGTTTAATAAACGAGCCGAACATGAACACTTCAAAATGTTCACAAACGTGTTCGTGAACAACTCGTCTAAATAATAAATTAATTATAAATTTATAATATGTTTAAATAAATAATATTTACATAAACCATATAATTTAAATTTAAATCTGTAGGCCCTAAAATCAATTACCAAAACTCTAAGCCCACTTATCAGCTAGAGCCCATGATTATATATCAAAGCATAAGTCCAATTTCTAAAGAGCCCAGCCTATGAAGCCCAACAACCCAAAAGCCCCAACTATATAAACTAAAAGTCTAAAACCTAAATCTAAACTTCTCCCATCGCCACCCTCATCTCAAATACACATACCATCTGCAGATTGCGCCGCACCTGTCTCAAACACACACACACCATCGACAGATCACGCCGCACTTGCTCTCCCATCTCCTCCTTCATCCCAAACACACAGCCCCCTAACAGATCGGTAGATCGCATCACACATAACGCCTCTCTTCCTCACAGATTGGCAAATCACATCTCTCTCTCTCTCTCTCTCTCTCTCTCTTCCTCTTCACATGGACATCGCGGGCTTCAATGCTGTCATCGCCCGTCTCCGACACCAACATCTCCCTTTCGGCGGAATCTGCTTTGATAGTAATAGAAACCGAGCGCTCAACCTTGAATTTGCATCCTTTTTTGTATCTTTTGTATCTCGATTTTTTTATATTATAGCTTGATTGCATGAAGGATTTGAGATTTTTGAGCAAATTTAGGGATTTGGTTGAAAGTTGAACACGAATACGAGCCGAGTTCGTGAACTCGTGTTCGGCTCGTATCGTTGAACGAGTTGAACGAGTCGAGCTCGAGTTTCAAAGTCATGAACTCGAGCCGAGTTCGAACACTGATGTTTTGGCTTTAAACGAACTCGAGTCGAGCTCGAACATACCAAAATTTAAACGAACCAAGTTCGAACACACCCATGTTCGGCTCGAACTCGGTTCGTATACAGTCCTACCTACAGGTTATTTACAACGCCTAATAAACAAATACGAAACAACGAAAATATAAAAGTACATGATTACAATGAGGAAGTCAACTCGAGCCATACGAAATGAAAGGTGTACTAGACGCTACATGATATCAACTCTGAAAAAGCATTTAAAGACTGTGTGTCCGTGTGTGTGATTGTCTACGTACCTGAGGGTAGTTCCCTTTATGTAGCTGTAGGTAGAAGATCCCTATTAGGACTAGGCCGTGGGCCAGATCTGTTAGGATCATGTTAGGATCCTTGAAGATAACGTCACGATCTTTGGGGACTCTTTTAGAATCCTAATTCTTAACAAGGTAATCATCAACCTCGTAGATTGACCCAATTTAACTGGGAATGCCGGGTGTCCCCTAATTATTGGGAGTTTATATTTGAGTTATATCATAAGCCCCTACTTTCTTAGCCAAAATGTTTGGCTGAGGAAGTTATACTAGCTGTCTTAAGACACGCATCAGATTTGTAAGAGATCTTTCATCCACTTGTATGGGTAAATAAAAATTTCTCTACTACATGTGCTCGGACCTAAGCTCTTAGGAGCTTAAGCCATGATTTTTTTTCCAAGTAGGGTGTTAGAACTTTAGCTCTTGAGAGCTAGGTCTTAGAATTTCGCCTAAGTAGGCTGTTCAGAATCGTCTTTGGGAAGACGAATCACGGGGTCTTGAGATCCTTTAGAGGTTGTAGCCCATAGTAACCTATCTGGAGAGAGGACACAAAGCTGTGCATGCAAGTTGTTGCATGTGCTTGTACATATTTGCGCAGTGTTTGAATGTCCCCTTGAGGAGTTTCACTTGACAATGTAGTTTTCATTTCTTCGTTAGAGGGTTTGTTGCAATTGTGTGTTTTTTTAGCTTAGGCTGACCACATCATGCTTGAGTTTTACTTTGACATGAACTCTTATTATCAGCTAAGAGCTAGCAAAGAAGCCTCGCACTCACACTTGACTTGGTTTTGAATTGACAAAGAATGGTGGGGTGATGAAGTCCCACGGAGTACTGTGCCATTTTAGGGTTAGAACTGTAGTGAAACTGTTCAGATAGAACTTGAGCTCTAGTCACCCTTGAGGGTGTTCGTCCCTCTCTTGAGGTACCGCCCTTGGGGGCTAGTCGAACATAGAGTTCTAGTAAGCACCCTTGCAGGCTGATGGAGCACAAAGCTCATGCAGGTACCCTTGAGGGTTTGATGGAACATAAGTTCTCGTATACACCCTTGAGGGCGGATGGAGTGCAAAGCTCATGTAAATACCTTGGGGGTTTGGCAGAACATAAGTTCTCGTACGCGCCATTAAAGGCGGATGAAGCATAAAGCTCATGTAAATACCTTTCAAGGTTTGATGGAACATAAGTTCTCATATGCCCTTGAGGACTGATGGAGCACAAAGCTCGTGTAAATGCCCTTGCGGGTTTAACGGAACATAAAGTTCTCGTATGTGCCCTTGAGGGCTGATGGTCGAAGCAATAAATACTTGCTGTCGTGATGCTAAGTGAGAAGGGGGTAGGCATTGAGCCTGTAATATTAACGTTATCATAATATATGAAGTCCTTTGTCCGAGGAAGCATGAATATACAAACGGCTTATCAATATATATGCAAGTTGTGGTTGCAAAAAAAGACATGTATGCGTAATACAAATATAGAAGACCATAATTTGTAAGCTCGGCTGGACGAGCATATAAAGCTAGAGGATACAGAGTCTGTCTAAGCAATATATTATTGATGATCGATAAAGACGTTCGCCGTATTGTATCAATGTATTGTGCGACAACTGAGTTCAATTTTTTGGTTGCATGCTTGAGCTTGCAGTTATACCAGACACTAGAGCGTTGACAATGTCCGTGCTCCCTTACTATAGGATTAGCTTGTTAATGTGCCATGATGTGAATATGAGACAGATAGAAGTCACTGGATGAATGAATATAACACGAGATAATATGCATGATCGAGTCGGTCGAATGCTGCTGAAGAAACCCTAAGCTTAACTTGTAGTAGTAGGTCGCTGTGAAATAATTGTTCCTTGCTTGTGAAATAATCTATATGTCATTGTTGATGCTCGCAGGAGTGGTTCACGACCTTGCCACCGGAAAAACACGTGATTGAAAATTTTTGAAGTAATAAAGCATATGAACATACATGTACAACTATGTTTTTAACACAGCAATATGAGCGATGTTCGTAACATGTGGCCCATCAGGGCTTTGTCGGTTAGGTGACAGGAGTGTGTTGCACTGTGTGTCGCGGTCGGGAGCCCCGACTTGTGACGTACTTGCGCCACTTGACACAACTGGATAATGCTAGACCCAAATAAATAGGTATAGGTGATATAGAAGCGCGCAAGAGAAGCAGCCTTTGGGAGGCTTGCTATCGCCTAAAATCGCAGTCGCTTAATTTTTTAGCGACGTGCCACACAATTTAAAACATGCACAAAAAATTCAATAAATTAGACCCTGTGGGTCTTGAATTTAAGGTGACCTTTTTCTTGGTTTAAAGCTTAATGCTTTAAAAGGTATGTGGCCTAAGTTGAATAAGTAAGACCCTTTGGGTATTAAACACAAATTTGAATTCTACATGGATTAATTACATAATATTTTTTAAACGTGTGACATTTGTTGGATACATAAGACCCTGTGGGTCCAAAAGTAAATATGCATTAATGGGGTGACATTTTAAATGCTTTAAAGGGAATGATGTCACCTGGTCTGTTCAGTTCCTCTAGGCGCCTCATTGCACGGGATCATCCATCACGGACAGTGATGGTGCATATCAAGAACAAGGACGACGACAAACGGTGTGCAAATCTGGATGGCGGGGTCTGGACGAAGTGGACTCGTCATTGTTGGTCCCAGATCTGGAGCAAGGGTGGCCGAGGTGGCACCATAATTGGTTGTGCGTGTCGTCTTTCCCCTTGCCGCCGGTGGTGACAATGCGCCCTTTGGCAGCTCGATTCTGACGATTGCGTTGATTGGCGCTGACGGTGCCAGCGACGATGTTGGTTAGCGTGGCAGTCACCTAGAGGCATTGTTGTTGGTGATCGTGGTGGACGGCGCGGTGAGGCTGCGATGGTGCGGCATCGGTAAACAGTGGCGACGATCAGCCTCTCTCTCTCTCTCTGTTTTTGGGTTGCTGTTCTGGCAGCTTCACAGCGTCGACAATGTTCTTGTGGTGGATGGTGCTAGATTGGCGATTGCACCTATTGACGCCGTGATGAAACTCCCCTGTGAACCCTTAATGAGATTGAGAACCAGTGTGGCTGGCCGGTGGCCATTTTTTTGCAATGATTGAAACGGCTGCCGGTTGACCGACAGCTGGGTTGTTTGGTTGTCGGCATTGCTCCAGCGGCTTCGCTACGGTGCTTGGCCGTTTGTGTTGTCAGCGACCCCGGTGGTGATGGTTGTGCGGGCGTGGGGCAGCCTGTGTAGGTATCGTTGGTTCTAGTGGTGCTGCTGGTGGTTCTGCCATAGGGCTGCCGGTGGCCGCTCACTCCGTTTTTTATTTCTTTTTTTGTGAACGCGATGACAATTGAATCTAAGACCCGTGGCGGCGATGGTTCTATCGGCGGTTTGGACACGTAGCCGCCAGCGACTGGTATAACTATTGAGATTTCTTGAGGTCAATCGGCTAGGCTGGCGGGTCTACAGATGGCCTCGATCTGCTACTTCTAAACATATGCTTCAGAACCCTAGTCGAAAAAGATGATCTGAAAGACATAAAATAGTGATCGCCGGTAGGATTTTCGGCAAAGAACTCCGATACTTATGTCATTACATGATAGTAACTCTCAAAAAACATTAAAGACTGTATCTCTGTGTGTGATTGTTTGCATACCTGGGGAGGAACTGTATCTCTGTGTGTGATTGTTTGCATACCTGGGGAGGAGTTCCTTTTACGTAGCTGTAGAATAGGACTGAGCCGTGAGTCACATCTATTAGGATCGCATTAGAATCCCTGAGGACCATGTCTTTAATGAGAGAAAGAAAATGAATTTAGTGATAGAGAGAGGAAGCATTGGTGATCCACATGCTACCACGTCTCAACACAACACAAAGATATTTTGTGTAGGTTTGCAATATATTATATTTTTTTATTGAAAAAATGAAGCGATGTTCGTTTATAAGGCTCGGCTCGTGTTCTGCTCGTTAAGTAAACGAGCCATCTTGTTCACGAACGTTAATAAACAAACATCATCATGTTCAAACTCGACTCGTTTAATAAACGAGTCCTAAAATTGTGTTCGTGTTCGGTTCACCTATTACATGAACGAACACGAACGAGTTTCTGAGAGAACGAATAGCGAGTTGTTCGTGAACAACTCGGTTCATTTACAGCCCTAACAAGAACCAACATACATTAGGCTGACCTAAAAAAAAATGAAAAAGAGAAAAAGAAAAAGAAAAAGAAAAAAAAAGGAATTAGATCAAAGTTGTAAATGGAATTAATCTCACTTCCTAATCCTAATTGTTGCTACTATAGCCTGCAGGCTTCGTGTGTTTCGTAAGCTGCCCTTGTAGACCATGCATGAAAGGGAGCATTATCAACTATACAAGTTCTTTTCAATATTAAACTTATGGGATATTGCGGAAGTCATGTGCTGCTCAATACGAATTAAAGCAGAAACGGAAACCATGGAGCACCATTACTTACAAAAGAAGGGAAATGGAATATCTTAACTAATAGAAACGATACGAGAAACTCGGATCATCTCTATGGTGACTTGAATTAAAGTTGCAGAAAACAACTGCAATCTATGCAATTAAATGCTTTTCCAATTGTGTAAGCTTTGCGTCTCATGTACTTTGTTTGTTAATGTAAGTAAATATTTAGACAATCGCTTGTCGTTTTTGCTAGAAAGTTAAGTTCTAATATCGTTTCATGGAAACTTCGAACTCGTAGAGAGGGACAAGTCTTAATATTTGGGAGGAACCTCAAGCAACTACAAGGCTACCCCTTACTAATATCATCTCATAGAGATGCTCAAATGCACCCTCATCACCTACAAGGATTTCAACTTGCATTGTCAACAATGCAAGATTACAAAATTGTCAAGCAACTTGAAGCAATTACATTGCTGTGTGTACCCAATTGTCGACATTCACTCCCTATACTGAACACATCCAGTAGGTATAACCAGCTAGGAAGGTCCTCACAAATGGGAAATTTCGAACTCATAGAGAGGGACAAGTCTTAATATTTGGAGGAATTCTAACAAAGAAAAGGCTACCCATTATCAGTATTATCTCACGGGAGACGCTTAAATGCAGCCTCATTACAAACAGGGATTTCCACTTACAAAGTCAACAATGCAAGAATATGGAGTTGTCGAGAAACTTGAAGCAATTACATAGCTGTGTGTATCCAATTGTCGACATCCCATTCCCTAGCCTGAACGTATCCATTAGCCATAACCACCTTATAGAGCTGCCGTAGTGTTTGTTTTAATCGCTCATCAAATGCTGCAGGTACTCCCGCTTGAACAGCTAGCCAGTCCAGGTAGTCAAACTGCCATGGTCCAAGTCCAACCACAAAACCAGTAATTATGTATATGCACAGACATTTGGGCTTTGCCCATAGGTTTATCCCCTATATGATGCAGGGTATAACAACTTTTTGCATACTACATTGAATGGCGTAATCAACTAATCAACCATATTCATTTAAGTCAAAAAGCTCCAATATTTCATCCTAGCTTAGTCTATAAATCGAGAAGTGAAGGTTAAATGGTATATGGACATGCTTTTCCACGCTTCATTTCGTTGTTAGAGGCCATTCTTTATAGTGATATAAATTTAGAACTTCCCTTCAGCAAGATCGTCCAAGTACATATATAAGTACGCCCACAATTGCATGCAGAAAGTCAAAAGAAAACATTAGAAGTTATATCAGAAGGAAGTGGAAAGAAGTTATAACCTTCTGTTCTCCAAGAGCATGGGTGTGGTGCTTGGGAATCCCGCATTCGACCATTTGCCTATAGTGTTCTTGAACATCAGCCAACATCTTCTCTTTTGATGGCAGAAGCACCTTGCCAGATAAAGCACGCGATATCCACTTGGATTGCAATTCCATCATAAGAAATATGGTAGCCTGAGTGCGTCAATAATTTTTTTTATGGAGATATTTAGTTAAGAGAAATCCTAAGGGTCATACTGTACCCTTTACACTGAAAGTCATAGCGCATATATATATATACTACATAACCTACGAAGATTGGTCTAGCGCAAAATATAGGGAGAGAAAAATAGAGGAGGCAAGGGAGGGTGGGGGGAGTGCCTGTGTGGACTACTTTTAGAAGTGCTTTACAATCATTTGCAACAATTACTCCAGAACAATAATTCTTCTCTCCGATGCGATGACCTTTCTGAAATTAGATTCTCTTAAGGATATATGACTCGATTTGAAACTAAGCCGGCCTAGCTAAGTAAATATGACCATTAGCTGATGATGGTATGGACGATTTTGTTTGTTTGAACTTTGAAATATCATGGTATATGACAGCTTAATTATCTATCCTTGGTACGAGACATCTGAAAATAGAAGACGTTTAAGGAAACCTGACCTGATAAGGAATGGCGAGAAAGGAGAGCCAGGGGCCGAGCTGAGGAGGGAATACATGCTTGTACAGCGGTTCAACACGATTGTCCTCGACCGTAACAATTCCGTGTGTCTTAAGAAACGGAAAATAATACTTGTACCTACAAAAAATCAAAGAACCCATACACCACACCACTCTGTGTTTATGTACTTAAAAAGATAAACAGAAACAGAAGCAAATTTGGTCATATATTTATATACCCTGTACAGTGGAAAATAATGTCTGCATCAACAGAAGTTCCATCCTGAAAGGCTACAATTCCATCTTCATAAACATGCTCAATCTGTAAGAAGGGTGAGAAATCAGCGTTGTGCATTTTCAGATGCATGCCATTAAGATAAAACTGTGATATTAAGTTTCAAATAGGATATTTTGTAACTTAAATTAAAGGGGATAAGTTTGTAAGGACGCCCTGGAATAATCTGCCAAAGAGAAAATTTACCTTTGATTGTTGCCATATATTGTCACGTCCGTCCAATTTTGAAACTTCAACATTTGGAGATCTCGATGAAAGATGAACTTCTTTAGCAACCATTGCAATTTCATTAGATATGTCTTGGGCACTAGATTCATCTCCAATTATAACCACTATCTGTGTCAAGTGGAAAGTAGCTCATTGTATCCTTAAAAACGCAGAAACAAGAAAAGTATTACGCAAAAGTTGGTCAAAATTAATTACTTGATCTCGAAACGGTTCAGGAACACGATAATTGTGGCTGTGTAGTTGCTTCCGCGGCCATTTCCCAATTCCTGCTTCAAGATTAGACATTAAACAAGCAAGCACTGAAGGTACTTAATGCTAAACAAATTATAGTAAGTTGTAGTAGCAATCTATGTTGATTTGGATAAGGAGCATTGGAAAATTCTGAATTGTGAATCATCAGTAACTAATGAAGCTAGGCATATTATCTGAGCAAGAATTCCTGGAAAAAGTACTTCCACACCACATATCTTAAATAGGCCATTTCCCAAGGCCTGCTTAGCTATCAAACAAGCGAGTACATTGAAGTTTAACAAAATAAAATCGAATTGAGCAATCAATTCTTTACGCATTAATTAACAGTCTAATCCTAATTGCTCTGAAAGCATAAGTGGGGTGGTGGGAGGGGCCTATTTAGGTGCAGCCTTGGTTAGTGCCCGTTATCCTAAAGAACAAATTTTGACTGTTACTCGAATTGAAAGAATCTTCTTCCAATCCCGTGTATAGTGACAATTAATAGTCACTAAATATTTCTAGTGACTTTTCAGCTATCACTTTCAGCGACAATTTTTATTAGCATTTTTTTAGTATCACTAAATAAAAACTAGTAGAAACATTTAGCAACCATTATATGGAAGGTAGGAAGAAGATTCTTTCAACCCGAATAGCAGTAAAAAAAAATATCTTTCGTAAAAAATATCAAAAGTGTCAGCCAAGTTTGTCATTAAAAGTGGGTTAAATACACTTTAGTACCCCGAAAAATACATGAAAATCTCGTTTTAGGACCCAAGTGGTTTGATACCTATAATTAAGGATCTGTAGTTTCAATTATGCCAACAGTAAGTACTTCCATCCAAATCCTTACTTTAGAGACAAAACTGCACGTTAGGGGCAAAATCATCAGGCCAGGCTTGGTTTTTTTCTTCTCTCTTTTTCTATTTTTTGCTTCTTAGGCGATACACACTGAACACACACAGTTACTCACCCACCAGCCCTCTTTCGCCCACTCACCCCATTGTCAATCACCCAGCCCACCCAGACAACAGACCTGAACACACACAAGCAAGCGCGCACACCCGCGCACACACTCACAAAAAAAGAAAACGATGCACATAGACGCGCGCACACACACATGAACGCACATGCGCGTGCGACATACATAGTCAAATAATCGCACACCCAGCCATTCACCCCCATCCCCTCCCCTCATTGCATGCCCACGGACCCCCACCCTCACACTCACACACCTACGGACAATACACGCACATCCTCTCTGTGTGTGTTGTGCATTTCTGTGTGTGTGTGTGTGAGTGATGTGCGTCTCCGTGTGTGTGTTTGTATGTATTTTTGGATGAGATATGTTTGCCAGGTTTGTGGGGTTGGTGTGTGGACAATATCTTCTCACAGCGATGGTGGGTGGGGTTTGGGCTATGGCTGGCAAATGTTTTGTCCCGACGGTTTTTGTCTCCAAAGTTAGGATTTAGAAAAGAAGAACTTATAATGGCCTAATTGAAACTTCAGACCATTAGTTGTAAAAATCGAACATTTGGATCCTCAAATGAGAGTTTCACGTACTTTCAGGGTACTAAATTATGTTTAACCCTTAAAACTACTAACAAAATCTAAAACTTAATTGGCGCCACAGTGTCACTGGAGGTGCCACCAAAAGTGCCCTTAACCATCTCTAGCGGTTATTTTCGTCACTACCTATGTTTTAGCTAAATATTTTCCCATATCAAATATTGGGTTGTTCTTGGAAGAGAATAATGTACAATTTAAATTGACCATATTCTACTCTATTTGCGTAACGACACAAATTGCTAGCAAAGGTTAAGAGTGCGAGCTAGGAAAATATACCTGGAACATCAGCAACTCGAGGCACAGTGTGGTGACCAATGCAAACCACCACAGCTTCAAAAACCTCCTCCGAACTCAGCCCACCCGTTCTTGACTCGACCACCCACTCGTCATTCCTTGAGCCAGCCATCTCCACTCGGACCACCTCTACGTTAAACCGAATCAACTCAGTGAGTCCAAAGTCCCTTGCAAAGTTGTTCAAAAAGTTCAGCACCTCTCCATGCCCAGGAAAATTCCTAGAGTCCCCATTTTCCCTGACAGCAAAAGGGTAGTCAGAAAATCCCATGAGGTGTCTAGGAAAATTCGTGCGGAGTGAGTAGTAGAGGCTGCTGTGAATGATCTCCCTGTTTGGGTCAAGGCCTAGGGGATCGGACTCAACTCGGGGGTTGTACACCCACGTTCCACCCAGTTGGTCACCTTTCTCGTAGACTATGGCTGTGTGGCCTTCCCTTTGAAGCTCTCGGGCGGTGACTAGCCCGGCAACGCCGGCTCCGATCACCGCCACCTTCAAAGATCGAGCCATGGCGATATACTTGTTTTGAAGTTATGGTATTGCTGTTCGTGCTGTTTGCTTAAAGTTATACTGTATGTTAGTACCCAACTTAAACTTTAGCTGGCGGCTGAGGTTTGTTGTTTAGTCAGTGATTCTACGATTGTATTGTTACGTATGCAGCTGCGTCAATGATCTTCACGTGCCATATATTATATTTATAAAAGTTTTGAATCGACCCGTACTCATTAAAAACAAACTTTAGTTCTTACTTAACTTGTAAGAGCATGCGAGATAAAACAAAAGTAAGCTAGTAGCAATAATTACATCATAAGAATTTAGTGACTTTATCATGTGACTTGTAGGGATGACCATCGACCAATGTGAGGCCTTCTTGGTGCAAAATAAAGGATATGATGTTGGTCATCTATGCAATTAAGAACTTTTGACTGAGCATTTAGAATTTCTTTATGATGTATACAATCTACGCTCTTCGAAATACAAGCACTCGAAATTTCTAACTCTATGATGCTTAGAAATAAATTTTCAAATTACATGAAATTTGGGGGAATCTTATTCTTTATCCATATGGTTAATGATATTCCACTGATCATCAGTAACTAATGAAGCTAGGCATATTATCTGAGCAAGAATTCCTGGAAAAAGTACTTCCACACCACATATCTTAAATAGGCCATTTCCCAAGGCCTGCTTAGCTATCAAACAAGCGAGTACATTGAAGTTTAACAAAATAAAATCGAATTGAGCAATCAATTCTTTACGCATTAATTAACAGTCTAATCCTAATTGCTCTGAAAGCATAAGTGGGGTGGTGGGAGGGGCCTATTTAGGTGCAGCCTTGGTTAGTGCCCGTTATCCTAAAGAACAAATTTTGACTGTTACTCGAATTGAAAGAATCTTCTTCCAATCCCGTGTATAGTGACAATTAATAGTCACTAAATATTTCTAGTGACTTTTCAGCTATCACTTTCAGCGACAATTTTTATTAGCATTTTTTTAGTATCACTAAATGAAAACTAGTAGAAACATTTAGCAACCATTATATGGAAGGTAGGAAGAAGATTCCTTTAACCCGAATAGCAGTAAAAAAAAATATCTTTCGTAAAAAATATCAAAAGTGTCAGCCAAGTTTGTCATTAAAAGTGGGTTAAATACACTTTAGTACCCCGAAAAATACATGAAAATCTCGTTTTAGGACCCAAGTGGTTTGATACCTGATATAGCTAAAAATACCCCTCCAATCTACGGACGACACGTGGCAGTTGTGACACGCAACCCATGCCGGCTCATTGCTGATATGGCACTTACCATATCAGTCACCAGACAGAATCCTAAAGAAGCCCTGACTCTATCAGCAGAGATCAATATGGGATCCTCTAGGATCCTAATGAGATTTTGATTAGAGTTGACTGAAGCCCAATTCTAATTGGACTCCTCTTGCTACCACTATATAAAGGGGGTCAAGCCCCCCAGGTAAAGCTAAGCTCACACATATACACATTGTGTCTTTACTGCTTCTCAGAGTTCTACATCGTTAGCCCTCTCTGACTTAAGCATCGGAGCGTTCCCCCGCCGGAACCCCACCCGGCGGTCACTCCGTGTTCTCTTTTGCAGGCCTATTTTCTGGTGTGGTTCCCGATCCAGTTTTTAGCTGCAACAGATTGGCGCCATCCGTGGGACCACTACAGGGAACATGGCCAATCATACCTCTTCAGACTCTTCACAAAGTCATTCTGAGAACCATCATGCGCAAACAAGCAGCTCTCGTCGACCAGGTCATTCTCATGACCAACGCTCGCCCCCTTTGCGCCGTCATCGCGACAGTTCTTCTGAAGATAATTACGTCAACGTAACATCTGCTACTCCCGAATCAGAAACCAGACCGCGGAGAAATCATTCTCCAGCGTCTACTCTGAAAAACGGTGACCTTCGTCATCGCCTGAACCGTCAGCTATTCAAAACACCACACGATGACCTTACCAAGGAAATTCATGAACTGAAGGATGTTGTAAACACTCTTCATCGAAAGCTTGACATGGCAGTGGCTCCGCAGTCTACTCATCATTCTCATCTTGACCCCAACGACCTTCATCTTCGTCTCACCTCCAGATCAAGTTAAGGCCGCAAGTACAGATCAGCGGCCGATCCAACTTATGATCCTTACTACGTGGACTGCAATTAGACCTCTCCTCCTCTTCTTCCCATTGTAACTTGTACCCCAATTTATTAGTTCTTAAACTTCTCCTCTTCTTACATTTAAAGACTTGTCCTCTACTTACTCTAATTTAAGACATCTCCGCTTCTTAGACATTTCCCTTAAATAGATCAAACTGCTAGAATTTTGAAGCTATCAAATCTCTCTCTCTCCTTCTCTTTTATGCTGTGACGTTACAGGTTTGTTCCAAGGTACGAGGGTTTGCTCCATGGAACGAGTTAAGTGCGGGTTAAAGTAGCCTACTAACTAAATTTCCTAAACCACCTATAAGTTGTTAAAAGTGAGCTTCTTGCAAGGATTGTTAAGACAGTGAATTTAGATTAAGAACAACGAGCCTCCAAGAAGTTTATCCTCCTGTGTTTGTGGAGTTCGTATAACCAAAAGAGAGTTCCTCTCTTTCAAGTCTCTACTAGCATTTCAAGACCTTTTAACATGTCGAATTGAGTGTATTGAGAAAACCCTTAAATGCAATAATAACTTCTCGTTATAAAACATTTTCTTATTAGACTCCTCTCCAGGAATATTACAATCTTACTGTTGAAAGTAAGGTTGCAAGATTCTAAATTTAGCTACAATAATTGCACGTGCACCTAACTGGTTAAAATTAAAAATGTGTATATGTATGTACATACAAGTGGTCTGTTGCCTCTTGAAATAATTGCCAGCGTGAAGCTTTTTTCTTTTTGTGTTTTTGTTTTTGTTTTCTTATTAAACGATTATGCTTGCAAGCCAGATAAACCTTGCACTAGTTGTCATGAGTAACAAGTGAAGGTAATGTTATTGTCACGATTCAAAAGAAATGCTGGTCCAGTGTTCCAGTACGACGGTAGTTATTTCTTTCGGAGTAGCTTGGTTACGATCTGATGCGAACCACCTTAGATAATATATTAGACCCGGAGAAAGTTCTAAAATTAGGAGTCGTCATCGTATTTTATCAAACGAGAATAAAAAACCCTAGAAAGACTCTAAAATGTCCAAAGATTACTAATTTATTGAAAACAGAAAAATGGGTTTGAGAATTAAGTTATACAACGAAAAGGTGTTAAGCAACCGCCATACCCTTTTAGTCTCTACTTCATTTCTATTGTTTTTTGGGTTTAAGCATATAAATATGCATAAAACAAACCCTAATATAATTCTTCATTATTGGTATGGATTCGACAACAAAGGTCACATAGCCTACATATTTGGTCGGTCAAACTAGAATCAATTAAGACCATTGTAGTTCGACCGGACCCTACGGGTGGCGACCTACATTTTGGCTTAGCCACGAACTAAGAAATGAAAGACTATTTTTAATAACCTTTGTATACTGAAAATGTGATCGCGGGGAAGGAACACACCCTAGACTATCATGTTCTAAACTAACCTAGAAAACAATAAATATACCTCACAAATGCACTTGTCTAGAAGACTCAGGAACGCTTTGTGACGGATCCACGATTCAAGTGACTTAAGACTATATAGATAAATGAGTATGAAATGCTAAATTCTCTTAAAAGATGATCCGTCGCTTCTACGAGAGAAATGGTATAAAAGCTCTAGAGAGAAAAAGTTGGTCATCTGAAATGCAGCCCAAAGACTCTTTTTATGGAGGTCTGGGGCGCCAGAAATGATAAAGATGACTATCTCAATATGTGATCTAGAGATAAAACAAAAAAAAAATGATAGAAATCGCAAACCGAAAAAAGTTAACTAACTGAGCAGTATTTCAAAAATCGGCCAGTTCATCCCATAAATTTTTCATATTTTTTTCCCAAATTTCGGGAGATTATCTGCCCCTAGTTCAGTAATTATCTCTAATTTAATCAGATGGGATGCATCAGATTCGGAAATTAGCTCCTTATTTATGTAAATCAAGGATGAATCATGTGCATCAAGCATGATTAACAAAATTAATCACAAATCTCCTAAGTAAATCACAATCTTGCTATATGGACTGGACCCACTTAATTGGACTGCTGGACTGGACTAATTTTTAGGGACGAAGGGAGTATATTATTAGGCGTACACCCATAATAATAAACTTTAATTAATAAAGCTAGGGGTGGCAAAGTGGGTGGGTGGGTTGGGTTTGGGTGTGAGTTAAACGGGTTTGGTTTAAATGGATGACTGACCCATTTATATCCATTTATTAATGGGTCAATTGGGTCATTTCTTAAATGGGCTGGTTTCACCCATCAAACCAATATTGACCCATTTAATTGATATAATATACTGAACTAACAAAATTCTCTCTCTCTCTCTCTCTCTCTCTCTCTCTCTCTCTCTCTCTCTCTCTCTCTGTTTCTTCATCTTCTTTAACGAGTCAACCACCGCTGCAGGCCACCCACCGCCCCCCCTGCCATTCCACAATCACCGTCATGCACAGCTAAAATCGCAAGCACAGCCACCAAACGCCATCGCCGCCACACCCACCACCACCGTCATCGCACAGAGCTATCAATTCACCAAAGACCACCGCCGCCAAGCCACAATTACCACCACACACAGCCACCGCGAGTCGAAATCTCACCTCGACATTGACAACCAACACCCGCTAGATTACAACCACCAATATTAGTTAAGGAGCTAGGATTTCAAGATCCGCCCCTCGCCGGCAATACAAGATGTTAAGGTTTAGGTATACAAGTCTTAACGCAGATCCGCCCCTCGTAGCCATCTTACCCACGACCACCATCAGCCGACAACCATGACCACGGAGTGGCTGTACGAGAACGCAGGTGGTGATGGAGACGGCGGCTGTGGTCACCTGCAGTGGCGGCGGCTGTGGTCTCGGATCCGACTAGAATTGATCTGGCTAACTCAGATCTGGCCAGAATTGATCTTTTCAAAGAGGAAGAAGTTACAAAAGAAGAGAGAGGGACCTTTTTCACAAGATCGTGGAGGGGGTTTTGTTTGACAGAAACTCATAAGTTGCTTAATGAGATATACAAGTATATAGAGGGACCTTTTTTGTCAGCAATAGAAGAGAGAGGGACCTTTTTTGAGGGACCTTTTTCACAAGATCGTGGAGGGAGAGAAACTGGGATGGGAAAGGGATGAAGAGGAAAAAAAAAGAAACAGGGGCTGACGCCGGTGGCATAATTAAGTACATAGATTAAAAAGTCATGGTTAGGTGGGCATCCACTTACAAACCACTTAAATCAGTGGGTTATTGGGTTAAAAAATTATTGACCCATTTAGACCCATTTATTTATTGGGTGGGTTTGGGTAGCTTTTAATTGGGCGGATTTGGGCGGATAAATGGGTTTGGGTTGCAATTGCCACCCCTAAATAAAGCTTAAAAAAATTTAGGGCTAATTACACCTATGTCCCTGAGGTTAGGGGGTAATTACACTCAAGGACACAAAGTTTCAAAATGTAACATTCCGTGACCAAAAATGTTTCAAATGTATCACCCGTGTCCATCCGTTAGGGTTCCATCCAAAAAATATACTGTTCATCATTTTGTATTTTAAAAATGACAATACTGCCCTTGTACAATATATCTTGAATAATTTTTATAAATTTTAAATTAGGATAACAAATCTTAATTCTTTAAGATTTTGAAACTCTAATTTGAAAATTAAGATTTTTAAATTAGAGTTTACAAACACTAATTCTCAAATTAATCCCTAATTTATGAACTTACATTCAGTTGCATGTCCATAAAATTCAACAATTTTCACCTTCCTGAGGTACCGATTGTATCATTTATAAAATCTAACAATTTACAAAAGTAAATTTTTGCTGAATCGGTCGTCGGAAACACAGGCCATTTCGTTTACAGCACAACAGGTCCAGTGAAGAAGACGGCCGGAGGACGACCATCGTCGTCGACCAGATCTAACCCGCGGCAAACCAGGCCACTGTTAAGACCAACCTCCGACGTTGAGGCGTTGCGCGGGGTTGGTTGAGGCCACGATTAAGATCTAACCGGTCGACCAGATCCACCGGTCGCCGACCACATCGGAAAAAATGGTTCTAGAACGACACAAGCAGATCTGGCATTTTACAACCACCACGACTTCGGGTTTCATCCTGTTTGACCACCACAGTTAAGACCAACCTCCGACGCTGTGGCGTTGCGACGGGGTTGGTTAAGGGAGGGGGTTGCGATGGGGTTGGGCGAGGAAGGGGGCTGCTGGCGGCGTGGTCTAACAGAGGTGGGTGCCGAATGGGTGGGCGAAGGGAAATCTTGGTGGCTAGGAAGGGGGAGGCAGATGGGGTGCGGCGCCGGGAAAGGGGAGGAAGAAGGTGCTGGTGGGTGACGGGGAATGGGGAGGCAGGTGGGGTGCGGCGCCGGGGAAGGGGAGGAAGAAGGGGCTGGTGGGTGACGGGGAAGGGGGAGGCAGGTGGGGTGCGGCGCCAGGGAAGGGGAGGAAGAATGGGTGGGTGGGTGACGGGGAAAGGGGATGCAGATGGGGGGGGGGGGGTTAAGAGTAAAGTAAAGATGAAATAAAGTTTTTTTTTTAATGAAGTAATGGAATTAAAAAAAATAAGGTTCTAACTCAGGGGCAATACAGTCTTTTCATTAAAACCGTTAAGATTTTTAGGGTTCCGTTTGTCGATGGACATAAGTGTTACATTTTGAAACTTTGTGTCATTGAGTGTAATTACCCCCAAATCTTAGGGACATAGGTGTAATTAGCCCAAAATTTTAATAAATAAAAATATTACCAAAAAAATGGGGTGTCTACACCATCTAGATGAGAGTGATTTATTCGGTTGCACTTTACTGATATGATGGTTTTTACTTTTTAGTGTTGTCAGAGATGATGTCTCGTTTCCTAAGTCGACCCTTTCAACAAACTCAAGGAGGGCCACATCTGATTGGGCTGCAAGATGGTGTGAGATTAAGAAGCTGGAAACAGAATTTGATTGGCCAAGCAGGTTTATAACTACTCCAATCAAGGAAATTCAAGCAAGATTTCAATTTCACAATAAGATCAATCCACCATGGGAATGATATTGTCACAAGTCAGTGTCAACTTCTGTTATGGTTGGCGAAACCATGCATGACACTTAATCCAGTTAATACATGTACAAAGTGTGACGATGTATTAACTGAAAAATTAATCCAGTCCCTTCTTGAAAATTGGTTCTAATTTTCAGTTAATACTTGTTTACATGTGTTTCAACGTCATACCAAATAATTGGATACGCTTGTGCCCTTGTTGAAGGTGTCTGCTATACATGCTTCTACATGAACAACAACGATTGGATATCGAATGTACATATGGTGTCCGGAGAGATAGAGGTCGAAAGTTGTTCTAGCGTATCGAGAACTGGTGGATTCACGAGCAGGAAAGGACACCAATCTCAAGGGTAGAGTACCACAGAGTAGGAGGCAGTGTCTACCGATGCTTGAATTGGAGTACGAAACACGGACTGTCCAGATGTGAGCTTTCCCCCTGAATATAGCCATAAGGTTAATACTATCCTTTGCTGTTTTCTGTCATGACTTCAAGTCATGATCAAGACATTCCAAGACTGAACAGGGAAGAAATGGTGAAGGGAGCTATGGAACAAGGCACTAATAGTACAGCTCAGCCTAAGAGAGTTACAATTCGCATCAAAAGACGTGGGTTGACAGTTAGCAAGGAAGGGGAGGTATCTGCCGCAGCTGTGCAAAGAGAAGAGGACTTCACTCACGCACCAAACTCATACGGTGCCGTAGAAGGGAAAGAAGACCTTTAGTAGAACGATGCCGTTTACCTTAGTTGTTTAAATAAGTAGTTAGGTCCTTTAGCAACCATTACTGTCTGTTGGATTTGGCGCCTGTGCCAAATAACTCATTTGAATTTCACATTTGAAATTCTGTTGTGGTTTCACAACACACGTAAAAAGGGGGGCAAGGGAACCAGAGAAGGTATGTATCCAGATATGAAAATTTGAACCCTCTCTCTTATTCTCTCATCTTCTTCCTCTTTTCCCCAATTCTCAGGAAAGTTGCTTAATAAAATCTTCTCAGTTTCTTCACATTTCTGTGTTCTTTCTGTTCTATCCTCTAAATTCTTGAAGAATTGTTAGCTATGGAAGATCTCAGCAGTAGCATCTCGATCGATATGCTACAACTGGTATCAGAGCCTCTTAATTGAGGCCTGTACTAGCTTAGCAATTTCAATTTACAAACTCTTCGACACCTATTACGCTTTACTACTTCCACCATGCCGCGATCCGTTAAGAGCAGTCAAGCAACTGAAGCTGAACTACAGGAATGGCAGGAAGCTTTGGACAGCCGAATGACAACAAATGAGATAAGGATGAGTTCCTTCGAAGCTTCAATTGTCGAATTGCAGAAGATCAATTCAGTAATGTGCCAAAGTATATCGGAACTCAAATTCGAATTGGTGAATCTGATAACGCAATTGAATTTGAAGGGAGACCACCACTCAAGATCTCATACTGAACATGGAGAGTCAAGCCAGAAAAATCAACAGATTGAGTTCATATCTCAGCAAAACAACAATTCTATTAACTCAGGTAACCAGTTACCTAAATTTCCTAAACTTTCCATTCCTAGATTTGATGGTGTAAACCCCAGAGGATGGGTTAGAAAGTGTGAACAATATTTCGAGTTCAGTCCTATCCATGAGGATTACAAAGTAGCTTATGCTTCGGTGCATTTTGATGCACAAGCAGAATGCTGGTATGCAGCATACATCAAACCCTTGGGCAGGGTGAGTTGGGATAGGTTTGTCCAGGATTTGTATGCCAAGTTTTCCTTGACTAATGGAGTCAGTGTAATGGGAGAGTTTAACAAATTGGTGCAAATGAGAACAGTGGATGAATACTTCAATCAATTTGAAAGCATGAGAGCTCAGGTAGTTCAAGAGTTTGATTATTTAGATGAGAACTACTTTTGTGCTAGTTTTGTTGGTGGACTCAAACCTGAAATCAAAAGTAGGGTGGAGCAATTTGAGGTGGACTCCTTGTCCAAAGCTATCCACATAGCCCGGAGGGAGGAGATAGCCATACACAGCCTGTTTAAATCTCACAGACCCTCACATACCACAACCAACCAGTTTAACCAACATCACTCCAGTCCTAGAACCAATTTCTCTCTAGACCTCCAAACACCAATGGCCAGCATGTCAAAAAAACCCCTTGCTTCCTTCTGTCCTAAAACCGACACCCTTACAAGCCTTACCATTCAAACCAGCTTCCACACCACCTTTAAACCATACACAAAAGGGACTGCTACCTACTCCACCAAGACCACCACCCCCACCTAAAACCAACCAATTAACCAGTGAAGAGCATCACCGAAGGATGACTCAGGGTCTATGTTTTAGATGTGGTGCGAATTTTGACCCTGGACACAAGGCAGTTTGTCCCATGAGATCCATTGCCATGATCATTTCAGAGGATGAGGACAACATTAAACTCGAGGAGGAGTTAATTCATGATGAAACTGAGGAAAACCTCACTACCACCAACCACAACTCTCACCTTGAACCAGAGATTAGTGTACATGCTCTGGCTGGCACTAGTACACACAATACCATTAGAATCCCTGGAATGGTGAAGAATAAGACCTTCAGTATTTTGATTGACACTGGATCAACCAACAATTTCCTTGACCCTAAATCAGCTGAGAAGTTGGGATGTGTCATTGAACACACTAGGCCCTTGACAGTTGCTGTGGCCAATGGAGCTACGTTAATGACTGATACCATATGCAAGGAATTCAAGTGGGTCATGGGATCTCAAGAGTTCCATTCAAGTATGAGAATCCTACCATTGGGAGGCTGTGATTGTGTATTGGGAATGCAGTGGTTAAAGCAATTTGGCAATGTGAACTTTAACTTTAATTGCAACCAGATATCTTTCCAACATCAGGGAAAGTTGATCATATTGAAAGGGGGTGAATTCAAAGGGACCACCATTAAGATGGTGTCATCTCAGGCCATGAACAAGTTGATTAAAGGCAATGCTGGGTGCATGTTTGGCCAGATCTATGCTGTCACAGTACCATCAGCCACCAGTGATCTTCCAATACAAATCCAAGAGATCCTAACAGAATTTGAAGATGTATTTGAGGAGCCTAAAGGGCTGCCTCCTCCAAGGAGTTTAGACCATCAAATCAAACTGGTGGATGGAGCTAAATCTGTGAACATTAGACCCTACAGGGTATCATTTGTACAGAAAAATGAGATTGAGAAAATAGTTGAAGAGTTGTTGCAAACAGGAATCATTCAGCACAGCAACTCCCTATTTGCTTCACCTGTGCTTCTTGTGAAGAAAAAGGATGGAAGTTGGAGGTTATGTGTGGACTACCGAGAGCTAAACAAGCTTACCATCAAGGACAGGTATCCCATTCCTGTCATAGATGACTTGCTTGATGAGTTGAATGGGTCTCAAATCTTTTCTAAACTAGACCTCAGAAGTGGGTACCATCAAATTAGGGTCAAAGATGATGATATTTACAAGACAGCTTTCAGGACTCATGTGGGACATTACGAATTTAAAGTCATGCCATTTGGCCTGACTAATGCACCAGCCACTTTCCAATTGCTCATGAACACTGTATTTCAACCATATCTCAGGAAATTCGTACTGGTATTTTTCGATGATATATTGATCTACAGTGAAACCCTTGCAGCTCATGAAGAACATTTAAGGATTGTATTACAGGTTTTGAGAGACAACACCCTATATGCCAAGCAAAGTAAGTGTGTCTTTGCTCAAAACCAAGTGGAGTATCTGGGGCATTTGATAAGTGGGCAGGGTGTAGCTACTGATCCTAATAAAGTGTGTGCAATGCTGGATTGGCCTACTCCTAAAACTCTTAAGGACCTCAGAGGGTTTCTTGGACTCACTGGATATTACAGGAAATTTGTCCAGAATTATGGGGTCATTAGTAAGCCCCTCACCAGTTTACTTAAGAAGGATGCATTTAACTGGAATGAAGCAGCTTGCAAAGCATTTGCCTCACTCAAACAAGCCATGGCCACCACTCCTGTTTTGGCCTTACCTGACTTCACCTTGATGTTTGAGGTTGAAACTGATGCGTGTGACATTGGCATTGGAGCTGTTTTGATGCAAATTGGAAGGCCCCTAGCCTACATCAGTAAGGCTCTAGGAGTTAAGAGTATGGGGCTCTCAACTTATGAAAAGGAGTTATTGGCCTTGGTCCACGCAGTTATTAAATGGAGCTCTTATTTATGCCACTCTCACTTCATTGTTAGAACTGATCACAGCAGTTTAAAATACCTCCTTGGTCAGAGAGTCACTTCTTTACTACAGCAGAAGCTTCTCTCGAAATTATTAGGGTTCGACTTTGAAGTTCACTACAAAAAGGGAGTTGACAATACAGTTGCTGATGCATTGTCCAGGTTACCACAACAACAGCTAAGTGAGTGTGATGCTATCAGTACCCTTACTCCTTTATGGCAACAAGAATTACAATCTAGTATTGAAGATGACACTTTAGCTCAGCAAATTGTACAAGAGCTAATCATTGACCCTATGGCAACTTCCTTCTATTCATTCCAAGGAGGAATACTAAGGTACAAGGGCAAGGTTTATGTTGGAAGTACAGGGCAATTGAGGACTCAAATCATAGAAGAAGTGCACAACTATGGTATTGGGGGCCACTCTGGAATCCAAAATACTTACAAGAGGGCTGCCATGTTCTTTTATTGGCCCAAAATGAAGCTGCAAATTCAGCAATGGGTTGCTGAGTGCCATGCTTGCCAACAAAATAAGTCAGAAAATGTGTCTTACCCAGGTCTGTTACAACCACTAGCTATTCCTTCTCAGCTATGGACTCATATCTCTATGGATTTTGTTGAAGGGTTACCAAAATCTCATGGAAAGGATACAATTTTGGTTGTGGTAGACAGATTGAGCAAGTATGCTCACTTCATTGGTTTAGTCCATCCATTTACAGCTGAGACAGTGGCCATTCATTTCTTTGAAGACATTTTTAAGCTCCATGGCTTACCAAAATCTATTGTGAGTGATAGGGACAAGATTTTCCTATCTAACTTCTGGACCAAGTTGTTTAAGCTGATGGGAACTAAATTAGCTCATAGTTCAGCTTACCATCCTGAGACGGATGGCCAGACAGAAAGGGTAAATCAATGTTTGGAGAACTATTTGAGGTGCATGTGCAGTGATAGACCTCACCAATGGTATAAATGGCTTTCTTTGGCCGAGTACTGGTACAATACCAGCTACCACTCTTCAATCAAAATGACTCCTTTTGAAGCAGTCTATGGGTATAGGCCTAAGACTCTAAGCCTATCCAACCCCGAAACCACTAACTTGGCAGACCTTGATAAGTATATACAGAGCAGGCAGAAGGTTTTGTTGCTCCTCAAGGATCACATGACTATGGCTCAGGCTCGAATGCAGCAATATGCCAATCTCAAGCGCACCGAAAGGGAATTCGAAGTGGGTGACTGGGTCTACTTGCGTCTGCAACCTTATAGGCAGTCCACTATATCTTTGAGGAAGAATTTGAAGTTGTCTCCCAGATTTTATGGTCCATATCAGATATTGCAAAAGGTTGGGAAGGTGGCTTACAAGCTACAATTACCTGCTGGCAGTTCAGTGCACCCTGTCTTCCATGTTTCCCTACTTAAAAGGAAGCTGGGCAATGACACCACCACTTCAACAGAACTCCCACCATTGGGGGCTGAAGGCCAATTCATGATGGAACCCCTTGCAATTATGGATCGCAGGATGATTAAGAGAGGTAATACAGCTGTGGTGCAAATTCTGGTCAAATGGTCAAATGCAAACCAAGGGGAGGCTACTTGGGAGGACTGGGAAGTTATGAAGACAAAATTTCCAGATTGGCACCCTTGGGGACAAGGGTCAAATAATGGGGGAGGGAATGTCATGACTTCAAGTCATGATCAAGACATTCCAAGACTGAACAGGGAAGAAATGGTGAAGGGAGCTATGGAACAAGGCACTAATAGTACAGCTCAGCCTAAGAGAGTTACAATTCGCATCAAAAGACGTGGGTTGACAGTTAGCAAGGAAGGGAAGGTATCTGCTGCAGCTGTGCAAGGAGAAGAGGACTTCACTCACGCACCAAACTCATACGGTGCCGTAGAAGGGAAAGAAGACCTTTAGTAGAACGATGCCGTTTACCTTAGTTGTTTAAATAAGTAGTTAGGTCCTTTAGCGACCATTACTGTCTGTTGGATTTGGCGCCTGTGCCAAAAACTCATTTGAATTTCACATTTGAAATTCTGTTGTGGTTTCACAACACACGTAAAAGGGGGGGCAAGGGAACCAGAGAAGGTATGTATCCAGATATGAAAATTTGAACCATCTCTCTTATTCTCTCATCTTCTTCCTCTTTTCCCCAATTCTCAAGAAGGTTGCTTAATAAAATCTTCTCAGTTTCTTCAAATTTTTGTGTTCTTTCCGTTCTATCCTCTAAATTCTTGAAGAATTGTTAGCTATGGAAGATCTCAGCAGTAGCATCTCGATCGATATGCTACATTTTCCTTTTTCGTTTGTATGAAGATGAATTTCATTGGTTGTTAAACTTTTGATTTTACCATAAAGATAACCAAAAGACCTTCATTGACAGATGCCATGTATGTGGATCTCACTGAAAATGAACCTGACAATAGATGGTCAAACAGCTGGTTGCAGGAAGTTTGGACATTGGTGACAAATTTGAATATTGTTAGGGAGACGAAGTCTACCAAGGGGAGGATGTGAATCTGATCTCTCATGCAGCGGTAGTTATTGGTCTTGGTACCAATGGAGAAGGAATTGACTATTGGCTTTGTCGGAACTCGTATGGTCCAACACGGATATGGGAGTCCTATTAATTATCAAGGAAACACCTCCAGACAAATGCAAAGAAAACTGTACTGCCAATCAACTGGGAAAAGGTGTTGATCAATTTTCATTACTGCCTATGAGCCTGAAAGTTACTACGTAGAATTTTGGGCTAATTACACCTATGTCCCTGAGGTTAGGGGGTAATTACAGTCAAGGACACAAAGTTTCAAAATGTAACATTCCGTGACCAAAAATGTTTCAAATGTATCACCCGTGTCCATCCGTTAGGGTTCCATCCAAAAAATATACTGTTCATCATTACGTATTTTAAAAATGGCAATACTGCCCTTGTACAGTATAATTTTTAAATTAAACCTTATTTTTTTTAAATTAGGATTTGCAACTAATTTGAAAATTAAGCTTTTGAAATCCTAAAATTAGGAGGATTTGAAACCCTGATTTAAAAATTAGGGTTTCAAAACCCTAATTTTCAAATTAGGGTTTCTTTTCTCCTTCTCTCCAGATTTGATTTAAACATTAGGGTTTCAAAACCCTAATTTACAAATTAGGGTTTCAATATTTAATTTCTCAATCTGCCAATTAGGGCTTCAAAACCCTAATTTGCAAATTAGGGTTTCAAAACCCCAATTCTTAATCTGTTTCATGGCAGCAGCACAGCTCTTGCCAACATCTCCATACCCGCCCAAGAATTTCTCGAATCTCAAGAAGTGCTTGCTCATGGACCCTGGCTTTGCCCAGTCTTGAAATCTCCTATGCTCTGGGAATCCCATCAGTGCCAGCTCCAGTACAAGTGAAAGGGTCTGCCCATTAGTTTCATGTTCCGGCAGGGGGAATCACCCCAGTTTAGAACCATGGGATTGTTGTTTCAGCTGGGATTAGGCCGAGTTTTTCAAAAATCTAAGGTGCAATTGCTCCTGCCGGCGCCACCTCTGAAATAAAACCAACGCCGGCGGGTTTGTGCCCAGACCACCAACGTACCAACACCTCTGAAATAAAACCACCGCCACGCATAAGCCACGCCAGCATCATCGCAACGCCGCCAGTACACTAATCCACGACCCAAGACACAAACCACTGCCACCTCTGAAAATAAAACCAACGCCCACGGGTCTGCATGTATGGAGATGGGGCGAGGAAGGGGTGCGGCAGTTGGGGGGGAGTTTGAGAGAGAGAATCAGGGTGGGGAAGAGTAAACAGTCAACAAACTCCCTTCTTTTTCTTTTTTTTAAGATGGCGTAATGACATTAAAAAAAATAGAGACAATGGCATTTAAAAAAATAACTTTCTAACATAAGGGCAATAAAGTCATTTTGTTAAAACCGTTAGGATTTTTAGGGTCCCGTCCTACTTTTTCATGTCCGTATTACTTTTCCACGCCTATATCTCTATATGGTGTGCATATTGAATGTCATTAAGATAAGCGATCGATCGATGGGAGTTATCAGTCTTAAGGTTTCTTAATACATAACGAATGCAGATTCCCAAAACTAAAACAAGACACAACATTATATTTGCTGTATGACTAGCCCGTTATAGACTGCTCCATCTAATTAAATTAGTCTACATGGGGAGGAGGATCAGGTAAGGGAAGAAACCGCAGGCAACACCCACCGATAATGTAACTGCCATCCCCATCGTCGACTCACAAGGCACCGTCAACCATCCCCATCGTCAACACATCCTTGACCATGCTCGGGGCGTAATCCAGTGGATATTAAACAGGACAAAAAGAAGAATCAATAAACTGCTTCTTCAGCACATTGCTCAGTAATAGGGGTGAACCGAAGGAGTTCCCCGCTTGCTCTTTTTGCACCGTAGGCAATCACCACCTTGCTCCGGAAACCCTTCTCCCTCCAAAACTTGAGCGAATGAATGAATGAATGCATGGACTCAGGCTCAAGGTCTTGCTCTTGGAGATCTCGTCTAAAACCTTGAACCACAACCAGAGGCACTGATTTGACGAGCATGCAAAAGCCTCGCGATGCACAGACAGCACATTGAACCACAATGTCACCCTCCTGTAGGCGTCATTTACCCTTTTCGGCGATGAGGAGACTCAGTAGTGATTAATATCTCATCTACCATAATCTCGCATAATCAATCTGAAGAAACCCTAGACTTGCGCAAAATATGTGTGAGAAGATTTTCATTTTTTTTTTTTAACTTGCGCTTCCACTCTCAACCGAGGAATGCATCACCTAACCCCTCCTACTCGGGTTTCCCTAGCTTCGTTTGGTGGTTCTGGTTCATCGCCATGTCTTGTGGTGGTGCCGTTTTAGGGTTGTCTAAGTTACCTTCTTATGTACTCTGTTCGACACAAGTACTCTTCCTCCATCATGTAGTCTACCCTGTTGAAGCTGTAGAACAAATTAGTTGGGTCACTACGTTACCCTTAGATGGCGCTCGTTTAGTGTTAAATGGTGGGGTGGAGGCTGCTGAGAAGTTGGGTGATGTTAGCGAGGCTGGTCTTTGTGCATTTCTGGCGGTCAAGGTTTTTTTGGCCTTCTACAGTTGTTGCACAGTTCCTTTCGTGAGTGACTGAGGATGTGCTTGATGTCCATGTAGTTCCTTTTCCGTTGCCCCCAGTGGTACATGTACATCCTCCTGCTCCGGCAAGTTCAGTTTGGCCTCTAGTGTACTGTGTTCGGCTTAGAGTATACATTCTTCTATTTCTTTGGCCTTCGTGTTTCTAGATTAAGCATGTTTTGTTGGGTCGCGTACAAGAGTTCCTTTCGTATTTTCTTCCCTTTTTGCCAGAGTTATTACTCCTAGTAATTCTGTCAGTGCAGTCCTTAAAATCCATGTGAGCTAGGGAACTCAGTCTCCGTTGACGCGGTCCCTTACTGTTCAAACCAAAAATAAAAAGCTAAAAGTTCACACCAGTCATCAGCAGCGGTGATGTTATTGGCTGAGGACGATACCATCGGTTACTCTTGATGAGGACTCCAAGAACTCCAGTTAATACCAATCTTTTCTCGATCGAAACGTCCACGGATGGTCAAAATATTCCACAATGGTGATATCCCAAATCCCGAGCTGAAAATCTCGTGTAAAACACCATCCACAAGATACCCAAAATCAAGAAATGCTCTAAAACGATTGACATGCACCTTTGTAATCGTAAAGCAATGGTCAGCAATTCTCAGTAACTGCAGGGGAAAAGCACAGCCGCAATATATTACCATAAATAAGAAGCTCTCCTCTTCTAGGGACAAAACGCGTTACACTAACAAAATTTACTAGGCAGGACGCACTAGACTATAGTTTGCAAAACACAGCTTGCAGTCATTCATACATTTCTCAACGAAACCAAAACTGCAGGGAATATCCTACCCCTTCCAGATTTAGATTTACCTAGCTATCTTATGAGAGCTGAAAAGAATGCACATAAACTCCATTCCGAGCAGTAGCAAGGCGGCCCCACCTTCCTAACCGGGGTTCCTGTGTTGAAGGCATATTACGTTAATATTGGACTACAGCAGCATCAAGCAACATATACATGCGAACTATAGAGAAAACAATACAATGAATATAATTCTGCTCCTAATGTCCTATGCAATTCCTACTCTGAAGGTAGCGCAGAGCGCATCTCAGCTAGCATCTCCATCAAACAAAAGTTAAATGCACAGTTGTTATATTTGCAGGCTTGCCGAAGGCGCAAAGGGCTCCTGGTTCGTAGGCGCAAAGCATAAGGCGCAGGTGTCAGCCTTACCAAAGCAAGGCACAAGATGTTAACACAATAAAAAATCTCAATTACATCACAGTAAATTCCAACATATCATAGATATACTTTTACAGGCAGATTGTTTTATCCAAATTCAGATCCCAGCCACGTTCTTAATACACGAAAACAGATTATATAGCTTTCAACCAATTACGAAATCAGCTAGAGAGTAAAAATAGAAATTGAAGGCATTTTATGGATCAAGATCTATAAATAAATATTTTCATATAAGGATCTACAGAAAAAGGTGTCTGCAGAAAACTTTTATGCTACCGCAAGTCAGTCGATTTCCTATTTCCAATTCGGGAGGCAAGATCCGGATCTCTCTAGGAATTTGTATTGGGTAACCAAAAACTTCAGATCTTATTAACCAAAAAGTCCATATTCCATGCAAGTCTAAATACAAGTTCAAACTTCCAACCAACTCAAACTCTTCCACATATTTATGCACACTAAAATGCAAATAATGAACAGAGACAATTTACTCCATCAAAAGCTAAAGGAATCAACAAAAGGCATCGTGAAAATAACTCACCTGCCCAACTCCAGCAACCAGGAACTTCCCTGACTTTGCAAATGCCATTGAATTAACAAATCCAACCTGTTTTACAAGAAGTACGCTAAGCAACAAAATGAGATTCCAGTAAACAATGTTGTCAACACAGCATCCACCGCAAGAAGCAATAACACACACCTAATGAAACTAGTTTGTGGAGTAAGATTAGGATCTCACAAATTTATCGAGTCTAACTTAAGACCTCCAAAAGTACACGTATACAGGGGGTCCTAATACAAGTAAATTTGATGAACAAAGAATCAAAACCCTGTTTCTCACAGATAAAATATATGCAAGGGACACCATGTTCAACTTTCAAGCTAGGTATTCTGAAGCTTGTCAAATACTCATGAATGACCTTAGTCCTATCTAGGGTCGTCAGATAGTTTTTTTCAAAAGTTACATCGAAAAGTCTCTGATCAAAGACCAAGAGGGAGCAGCTCAACAGGCCTCCACAGAATATGAACTTACCAATGGGAGTTCAAACAAGGGCTGAATGCCCTTGGAGTCGCTTTTGATTTCCCAAAGACGAACGGAACCATTACCAGCTCCTGACGCCGCAAGATCACTGCTTCTACATACAGCAACTGAGCCAACCCAAGAATGCGCAGATGAGCTCAGATCTTCAGAATTTAGGACACCATTGTCTGCAGGGAGAGAATCTAGAAAAAGCATGTCATACACTTGGGACAACCATATTAGAAAAGGTGCAAACTACACGAAACTTGCTGTGCATACTCACACAAGACAATGAAATAGCAGCCGAGTCTCCTATATACAAAACCTTTTTTTTTTTTCCTAAGAGGAAAAGCGAACCTCTCAGATAACATCAACAGCATAGGCTAGTGCTTACCTATATGTCCGTTTGATAACCCTAGCTTCTCTCTTCTTTCCGACTTTTGTGGAGTCAACAATGCATGTGCATTTTTAACAATATGGGCAGGCTTCTTCCGCAATACGCTCCATTGCTCTATACTTCCATCATCTGAGCCGGACAAGAATTCATCATTACTGATAAAACAGCAACATTCCAGTGATGAATTTGGTGCGCGAAATACTAATTGTGACTCCTCAGGTACCTATCGGTCATTTAGGAAAGAGAATGTCAATAGGTGATACAACTTTTAGAACAGATTTCCCATATAAATACACTATCATTAGCACCTGTAAAGAAAAGGCTACAGCAGGCAAGTAAAAAATAGCCAGCATAAACAAAAGCCAAAATCCAGGGGTGCACCAAAAATTCTTGAGATGTAGTCCAATTATTACTAGATTTATTAACCTGGTGAGACCATACAAAGGGAGAGGCGAATCTTTTACAATATTAATTGACACCCACGGGTAATCATGCAAAACAGCGAGTGATCATGTAACTTGTATTTGTCACCTTCTCCCACCCCCTCAGCCTATTCCTCCTCATTTTGTGGCTTATTCTCAGCTTTGGAGTATGGAAGAAAAATCGTAAGATACTTTGTGTGCCACCCTTCCATTCGAACTGGTATATCGAGAAACTAAATGAAATAGAAGTCAGTGGATCCGGATTATAGCATGAACTAGGTTAGGGTGGTGTGAGTCACTGAAAAATGGTGGGGACGAGACTTGCAATTAAGGAGCTGCCTCCACACCCTTATATGGTTTTACATGACTACTAGCCTTATGGCGGGCGACTGGGGGGGTTTGAAGTGGGGAAAAGAAAAATGTCTTCAATAAGAAGTACACACCATGCGTACATATAAGAAGAAAAAAAAACAAAAATATCACCATTACACCAGAAACAAAAACATCCCAAAAAGGCTACAGATGTACAAAAGGATACATATTGGATCAAACCTATACATGTACCCTAGGTAGCACGGACACGGTGTCTGACATTGACATCGGACACCGCAATTTTCAAAAAATCAGATTTTGGACACCGCTATATATATATATATATATATATATATATACATATATATTTCACAATCTAAAATAACAAATAATAATGAAAAACTATCAAAACAAAACAAGGAATTCAGTTAGAAGTCATAATTTATTTGGTCAATATTTATTTAGTCTAATGTATTGGAAATGCAACGACAAAGGGAGAAAAGAAAAAAAAGAAAAAAAGAAAGAAACGAGAGGAAAGAAAAAAGAACAGGAAAGAAACGAGAAGGCAAAGAAAAAAAGAACAGGACAGAAACGAGAGGGAGTTAGGGAAAGGAGACGACTCAGACGAGATGAGACCTGTGGGCCAGCGACGGTGACGGAGGACTTCGGGCGACGACGGCGAGACCTCTGGTGACGGAGGCGGAGACGGCGACGGCGACAGCAGCTGGCTTCTCTTCTTTCGGCGACTGTAGTCGTCAGATCTGTTGGCTTCGGCTTCGGATCTTCGTCGACTGAACTCCGGCAACACTGGCGACAGCTCCGGCAACACCAGCGACACCGACGACAGCTTTGATGTGGTTGGCAGACAGCAGCCGTGAGGTGAGAGAGAAGAAGACGACCGTGAGGTGAGAGAGAAGGAGACGGTAATAGTTCAAAACATCTGAAATTGGCCCCAAAACGGTCCGACACTGCTCCACGCCGTGTCCGACACTCGTCGATGAAGTGTCCGACACGGTGTCGGAAATTAAAAAAATAAATAAAAAAATTCCGACACCGATGAGCCGTGTCCGACACGTGTCGGGCGGTGTCCGGAAGGTGTCGGGGTGTCCGTCCGTTTAGGACACCATACCTCCACCTAGGAGAGGTGTCCGTGCTACCTAGCATACCCCAAATCCCCACTATCGGCCAAATTCTATCAAAGCATCCATCTAAAAAGGTTTGTATGGCCTTGAGACCAATTGGAGGGAGGGGAGAGAGAGAATTCTTTTGATAACTCTCCTTATGTTCCAAATCGACCCCCAATGCCTTCAAAGTCCCCTGCTTCGCTCCAAAAGGAATTTATTGAACTAAGATTAACAAGGAAAAAGAAAATCTAACAGGTTGATATATATTGCCCTCCAGCTATTTGACTTGCTCATGGCAAATAGGATGTTCTCCAACTCTGAAACCAGGATTTCCAAACAAAGGGTTGGACTTTAACCAGGATTTTCAAACAAAGGGTGGAACTAAAAAGTCCACATTGTTCAAAACCCTACTCACCCAAAACAGACCACAACCATATAACAGTTTTTTAATCCCGTAAAAGTTTTTCCCCAGCAATATATCTATCACTAATTAAAATAATGATCTCTGACCACTGACGCTCAGTTTTGCCTCTCCCTTGTGATCACCACCAGGCCAATTTTTTTTTTTTTCCTCTAAATGTACTCATATTCCAATGTCACAACACTTCTTATCTACTCTTCGGCGCTTTTGGTATAACGATTAATAATAGACTCTACACACCCCCCCCCCCCCCCCCCAAAAACAAAAAAATAAAATAAAATAAAAACGCAAGCCATCCAGTTTGCACCTTCCAGATGTGCGTACAGTCATTTTATAACACTCATATCCAGACAGATTTTCTTTCCGAATTGATGTTCAGGCACTTCAACGAAACAATTATCAAAGAAAGGGAATGGAATCAGATATTTTTTTTAGATAACCTTGACAGAGAAAAAAAGCTAGCAACTACAAAGGAAGCACAAAACAGACTACATATCCAGAATCCATATAATAACCATGCACACATATCGACCTCTTATCTGTAGAGCAATAACAGCAGCGTGAAAATTGATTTAGTAAATTTATTTGAGCACTTAAAAGGAAGAGAGACATTCTGGAAAAACAAACTTACCTTCCACAAGTGCATAGTTCGATCACGTCCAACAGTCAAGACCCGCTCTTTTCTCAGGCAATCGATTGTTAGAACTTCGCTTTGGTGGCCAAACAATGTGGTAATGTATGATCTATCTTCTGCATTCCATATCTTGATTGTTCGATCAAATGAACCGGAAAATAGTTCCGAAGTCCCCTGCCTAAAGGCCAAACACGAAACTGGTCCTTTATGGCCTGGAAAAGCCTGTAAATCATCATATTGCTGACAACTTAGAATAAGTGCATGCAACCAAATTCCAAAGTCCCCTGACACACTAGGATTTCTCAAAAATTTAGCTTCAGATAGCTAATCCATCAAGAAACTCATGATTAAGCATTTATATTCATGAGAAACAACACATAAGGATACATAAATAGAGCAAATTTCTCAAGAGATTTAGACGATACACCTTAAACACTGATGCAACATGGTAAATACAAAATCTACCAATTAAAAGAATCTTGCGATCTGACAAATTTCTTTATCTATGGTTTTCTCTCCACATCACAAGTTTAACTAGAATTACCTGAATATGCTCTCGTATGCGGGTATCCCACAGATGGATATGGCGATCAAACCCGCCACTTGCCAGATAGCGACCATCAGAGCTAACAGCCAATGCCGACACATGTTGACTATGTTTTGTAGCTCGACCTTGAGGATCCTTTGCACCGTGAGATTTTAGCACTTCTTCACTAGGCCATGTATATTTTTCAGTTTTCCCGCTATCTACATCCCAACTAACAATCGAACCATTCTTGGAAGCTGAAAATCCCCTTAAGTCATCTTCAGATAAAACTACAGCAGTAACAGATTGCCGGTTTTTCACTAAAAGCCGAAATCCACCAGATGTTTCTGGCTTTTGCACCCTAGGTACAGCGAAAATGATAAGCATAGAAAAGAAAATTCCACAACCAGATAAATTCAAGATTATGTGCCAGCAATTTTTGTCATGATCGAAACGGATATTTCAAAAGCCAGTAATATGCTATTCACTGCTCTTTATTCGAAGTCAGCAGTAAAAATACTCAAAACTTCAAACCACAGAGTAGCATACATCAACTGATTGTCAAATATGATAGTAGATCAAATGTCTCAACAGAAACAGCCTACCAATAATGACTAGTGACACTTGATTCGTCTAATTGTTTTTCATACCTTTTATTTTCTTTCCTCCTATTTCCAGATTTTTTTTTCCCCCTTCTCTTCTCGAACTAGGAGTGCGCTTGTTGAGAGGGCGAGAGGCATCATAGATGATAAGGTCAGCGGCAGAGCAGGAAAATTTTGTGAAGGTAGGTAAATAAACCAAAAAATTAACTTTACGTATATACAACTCATTAGGTCTTTATATACGTAAATACAGAGAGTTTTCCATTGAGCAGAAAATGGCACAAAGTTTGTGCCACATCAAGGCATAGAAGAGGAAAAAGAAATAAAAATGCACTCAATTATACCTTCATGTGAACATTAAAAGGATGTAAGATCATCCATTTTCACAAGGTTGGCAAGATTCTAATTTTTCGGGTCAGCTCAAGGTGAGCAGTTTAGCACTAACACATACTTCTTTCCACTTCATTTTTTTCTAATATTATACTAGCATTTTGTCATTTCAATCTTTGTTCTTAACTAACTAAATTCCGAACTCAAACTGAAAAAAAAATGCCGAGACAATGTAACCGAATCCAAAAACCATAACAACCAAACAGCGACAAAATAATGAAGCTCAGTCCGCAAACAAAACCACTTTGATACCTCGAAGCGAGCAGTCTGCGCACGCGCCCGCTGTCCTCCAGCTGCTCCTGCTGCAAGATGCTCGCCACACGCGAGTCCCTCTTCCCTTCCCTCACACGCCGCTCATCCCCACTCAAACCCTCATCATCTTCATCCTCTTCTTCTTCTTGTCTCTTCGCCATCACACGTATCTTGTCCAAGTACTCCTCTGCCACTCGCCTCCGCTTCTCCGCCGCCGTCTCTTCCTCCTCCTCCTCCGCCGCCTCTCCGGCATCGTTGCGGCCGGAATCATCGTCGGAATCCTCGCCACTGCTCAGAATCTCCTCGTCTTCGAAGTTACGGCGCCGTTTCGGCTCGGTCTCAAAGAAGGGGTCCTGGAGGCGTTTTTTGGTGCCCTTTTTGGCTCCCCTCTGAGGTAGGGGTTTGGCTTTGTTGTGGTTTTGGCCCTTCATGATGAATTGAGTGTAACTCGAATTTGCACAAAACAAAAACAAAAATTCAAATCTTTCAATTCAAGAGATGAGGCTGTGAGAAGAATGAAGAATTGAAGACAAAAGGTGAAAAGGTCTGGCTGCCGGTTGGGAGAATAAGAGTGTTTTAGGGTTTGGAGGGTTATCTTTTGGACTTGGGCTTGGCTAATAATATTTGGGTTTATAAGTGGGCTGTCTTTTAGTTAATTGGGCTTGGTCTTTTAATTAATTGGTTTTAGAAGAATCAGTTTTTTAAATTATTTTACATAGAATATGCACAATTAATTATTTCAATTATAAAAATATTAATTTATTATACGAACGCTATGTTCACGAACACAATCATGAACATTTTTTAATGTTCATGCTCGGCTCGTTTATTAAATGAGCGCTAAAAAATTGTTCACGTTCGGTTCGTATATTATACAAACGAACATGAACGAGCTTTTTAGGGAACGAACCACGAGTTGTTCGTGAACAACTCTGTTCATTTACAGCCCTACTGGTACGTATTTTTTAAACAGAAACACACAGTAGAGGTGGTGAGTTAGGGTTTAAGGCTAGGGTTTTGTTTGTCTGGGAGAGGAAGAAAGATGGGCGTAAACGTGGGAAGCGGCTGGGCCGACCGCGCCAACTAGGTTTTAGCCGGGCTTTGGGCTTAAGAAGAAGTTTTGGTTTATGCGTCCGAACTGGGCTAACTTATTAGGCCCAACCCAGCTCTAGAAATTACTCCTTCCGTTCCAAAAATAATAAATATTTTGAGATGGCTCAAAAAATTTCTAGAAATTCTATTTCTTTATCCACATTTAATCTTTCCCTCAACTCATTTTCTATCTTCTGGCCCACTTCCTTCCCTCCCTCTTTTTCTCTTCACGTTTAATCTTTCACCAATCAAATCTCTCTCTCTCTCTCTGGGTAGAATGGAAGATACACAATATATGACTTTATATCATTAATATGTGTACCAAGTCAAAATAGAACAATTATTTTGGAATGGAAGGAGTAATTTTTAGCAAGTTTTGGTTGATGAGTGTCCAAACCGGCAAACTCGAGTCTGAAACATTTTGTCAATTCTTTAATCTAAGAAAATTGACGACTACTTCCTTTCAAAAATTATCACATTTTGAGTTCTTTTTTTTCAAATTTTAAATTGAGTTCAATGACTTGAACTAAATACATACTGAGTATTAAATAAGTATTCTTTGACAAATTAAGTTAGAGAAAAACTTTGAGCATTATTTGGCGATGATTATGCGTTCAATTTGTATTCTGACAAGTGACAAAACAGTCGAAGGGAATGAAAGTAGGGAATAACTATAGTATTTCCTTAAAAAATCTTATACTTGTATCATGTTTCATATCCATAGAAAGTAAAACATTGTATGAATTGAGTTCCTTAAAAATTAGCTCCTTTCGATCTTTTTGTTACTTGATTCAGGCATCAATATCAATCAATTAAAACGAACCTGTGTAAATATAGTAAAGACAAGTTCATCTTTGATTTTGTAGCAAATATTATCTTTTTCGTTCCAAGCTCTCCCATAAAGTTTAACTCAACTTAGACCTGTTATTAAATGATGATGTTTATGTGTGTTTAGTTGGTGCTTCAATTAATGCATTTCTCTAACTGAAAAAAAAATGCCGAGACAATGTAACCGAATCCAAAAACCATAACAACCAAACAGCGACAAAATAATGAAGCTCAGTCCGCAAACAAAACCACTTTGATACCTCGAAGCGAGCAGTCTGCGCACGCGCCCGCTGTCCTCCAGCTGCTCCTGCTGCAAGATGCTCGCCACACGCGAGTCCCTCTTCCCTTCCCTCACACGCCGCTCATCCCCACTCAAACCCTCATCATCTTCATCCTCTTCTTCTTCTTGTCTCTTCGCCATCACACGTATCTTGTCCAAGTACTCCTCTGCCACTCGCTTCCGCTTCTCCGCCGCCGTCTCTTCCTCCTCCTCCTCCGCCGCCTCTCCGGCATCGTTGCGGCCGGAATCATCGTCGGAATCCTCGCCACTGCTCAGAATCTCCTCGTCTTCGAAGTTACGGCGCCGTTTCGGCTCGGTCTCAAAGAAGGGGTCCTGGAGGCGTTTTTTGGTGCCCTTTTTGGCTCCCCTCTGAGGTAGGGGTTTGGCTTTGTTGTGGTTTTTGCCCTTCATGATGAATTGAGTGTAACTCGAGAGAAATTGCTTGCTGGTACGTAATTTTCAAACCGAAACACACAGTAGAGGTGGTGAGTTAGGGTTTAAGGCTAGGGTTTTGTTTGTCTGGGAGAGGAAGAAAGATGGGCGTAAACGTGGGAAGCGGCTGGGCCGACCGCGCCAACTAGGTTTTAGCCGGGCTTTGGGCTTAAGAAGAAGTTTTGGTTTATGCGTCCGAACTGGGCTAACTTATTAGGCCCAACCCAGCTCTAGAAATTACTCCTTCCGTTCCAAAAATAATAAATATTTTGAGATGGCTCAAAAAATTTCTAGAAATTCTATTTCTTTATCCACATTTAATCTTTCCCTCAACTCATTTTCTATCTTCTGGCCCACTTCCTTCCCTCCCTCTTTTTCTCTTCACGTTTAATCTTTCACCAATCAAATCTCTCTCTCTCTCTCTCTCTGGGTAGAATGGATGATACACAATATATGACTTTATATCATTAATATGTGTACCAAGTCAAAATAGAACAATTATTTTGGAATGGAAGGAGTAATTTTTAGCAAGTTTTGGTTGATGAGTGTCCAAACCGGCAAACTCGAGTCTGAAACATTTTGTCAATTCTTTAATCTAAGAAAATTGACGACTACTTCCTTTTAAAAATTATCACATTTTGAGTTCTTTTTTTTCAAATTTTAAATTGAGTTCCATGACTTGAACTAAATACATACTGAGTATTAAATAAGTATTCTTTGACAAATTAAGTTAGAGAAAAACTTTGAGCATTATTTGGCGATGATTATGCGTTCAATTTGTATTCTGACAAGTGACAAAACAGTCGAAGGGAATGAAAGTAGGGAATAACTATAGTATTTCCTTAAAAAATCTTATACTTGTATCATGTTTCATATCCATAGAAAGTAAAACATTGTATGAATTGAGTTCCTTAAAAATTAGCTCCTTTCGATCTTTTTGTTACTTGATTCAGGCATCAATATCAATCAATTAAAACGAACCTGTGTAAATATAGTAAAGACAAGTTCATCTTTGATTTTGTAGCAAATATTATCTTTTTCGTTCCAAGCTCTCCCATAAAGTTTAACTCAACTTAGACCTGTTATTAAATGATGATGTTTATGTGTGTTTAGTTGGTGCTTCAATTAATGCATTTCTCTAACTGAAAAAAAAAATGCCGAGACAATGTAACCGAATCCAAAAACCATAACAACCAAACAGCGACAAAATAATGAAGCTCAGTCCGCAAACAAAACCACTTTGATACCTCGAAGTGAGCAGTCTGCGCACGCGCCCGCTGTCCTCCAGTTGCTCCTGCTGCAAGATGCTCGCCACACGCGAGTCCCTCTTCCCTTCCCTTACACGCCACTCATCCCCACTCAAACCCTCATCATCTTCATCCTCTTCTTCTTCTTGTCTCTTCGCCATCACACGTATCTTGTCCAAGTATTGCTTCAAGCCATGTTTCAAATAACCATGTAAATGACTCCTCCGTCTCATCCCTAAGCAGGGCAAAGCCAAACAAGATTGACTGATAGTGGTGGTTCACCCCGGTGAACGGCGCAAAAGGCATAGAGTACTTATTTGTGCGGTATGTGGTGTCAAACGTCACAACATCGCCAAAATTTTGGTAAGCATCTCTAGAAAGGGCATCCGCCCAAAATATATTAGTAATGCGGTTCTCGTCATCCAGTTGGAGACTATAGAAAAAGCCAAAATTCTCACTCTGAAGGCACCTGAAGATATCAAGTGTAGCTTGAGAACCACTCCTATAGGAAGACTCTCTCCTCTGAGCACGAAGTTCATTTCGGAGGTCTACTTCGTTGAAGCTCAACTTGTCAACCCCCCCAGCCTGGCTTGAGAAAACTCCCATCATTCTAGAAGGTGGAATTTTAGCCTCGGCCATTGTAAATATTAGTTGTCTGTGTGCCGCGCTTATTTCTCGGTGCTGATGAATTTGACCAATCTTACTAGGGGTCATCAACTGATGGTTATGGCTCAACTCCACTCCCGTCACAACCCAATGATTTTCATTTTTTCGGTGTACTGCATACACATGGGCCTTGCAACCGGCACCCGGAAATGTGTCCCTTTTTCTTTGTCTTGTTGGTCCTTCGTCACTGATCCGAATAACCTACATGCGGGACTCCTCTATGACACTCAAATAGTCGGGAACAAATTTGGTCTGTATTCGCCCATTTTATGGTCGTCTTAATTCTAACACCGAAACCTATCATTTTCGAATATGCTCTATAGTATGCTTCAACTTCGTCCAGTGTTTAAAAAACTTGACCTTTGTAAGGTGGATCAGAATCTTCACAAAAATTATTTCCTCCAGTTGCATCCATATTTATACTGAAATCTAAAAAATAAAAATTATATCATTCTCAACAAGTCATAGAATTAAATAATTTTTTTTTGGGAAGAAACAGAAATAAAATCGAATGAAATGAAATCGAATGAAAAAGGCAAAACTTACAACCGCTAAAAAGGGTAAGTGGGGGCAACTAGGCTTTTATTAGGGTTTTTAATAGCATTTGTGGGGTAGCTGGGGGTTTATTTATGGTAGGTGGGGCAATAATTTTTATCGGGTTCATGTCCCTGTGTCACACGAAACAATTGGAAAAAAAAAATCTCTGATTCCAATCGCTACATAAGTAGCGGTTGGGTAGTGAATGGTGGGCCATCGTGATATGCTGTCCTTATGCGGAAAGCAATAAAAAAAATTTAACAAAATCATCACCAACCGCTACTCATGCAAAATACCCCCTGTCAGCCATCACCCCAACAAACATCTCAAAAAAACTTTAAAATAACTTTCCGGGTGTCTTACACCCCTTCCCGAACTAAAAGTCATTCAGAAATTTTACAATGTTAAATTACCAAAAAATGTGAGCCTTTTTCTTTGCCCCCGTTGGTTCATTATCACCCTAACACCCCACAATTAGCTTCAAAACAACATTTCAGGTGTTTTACTTACATTTCTGGACTAAAAATTTCTTTGAAAAACTTTGGTCTGTATTCGCCCATTTTATGGTCAAATTACCAAAATACCCCTGGCTTCAAAAAATCTCAAAATCTCAAAAGTGCTTTAAAATAATATTTTAAGCTTCCTGAATCCATTCTTGATCTAAAAAATTTGACAAAAGTTTCGTAAGGTGGATCAGAATCTTCACAAAAATTATTTCCTCCAGTTGCATCCATATTTATACTGAAATCTAAAAATAATTTCTCAACAAGTCATAGAATTAAATAATTTTTTTTTGGGAAGAAACAGAAATAAAACGAATGAAATGAAATCGAATGAAAAAGGCTTTACTTACAACCGCTAAAAAGGGTAAGTGGGGGCAACTAGGTTTTTATTAGGGTTTTTAATAGCATTTGTGGGGTAGTTGTGGGGTAGCTGGGGGTTTATTTATGGTAGGTGGGGCAATAATTTTTATCGGGTTCATGTCCCTGTGTCACACGAAACAATTGGAAAAAAAAAATCTCTGATTCCAATCGCTACATAAGTAGCGGTTGGGTAGTGAATGGTGGGCCATCGTTATATGTTGCCCTTATGCGGAAAGCAATAAAAAAAATTTAACAAAATCATCACCAACCGCTACTCATGCAAAATACCCCCTGTCAGCCATCACCCCAACAAACATCTCAAAAAAACTTTAAAATAACTTTCCGGGTGTCTTACACCCCTTCCCGAACTAAAAGTCATTCAGAAATTTTACAATGTTAAATTACCAAAATACCCCCCTGAGCGACAAGTTACCGAAATGCCCTCGGGGGTTCATTATCACCCTAACACCCCACAATTAGCTTCAAAACAACATTTCAGGTGTTTTACTTACATTTCTGGACTAAAAATTTCTTTGAAAAACTTTACCGGGAAAATTACCAAAATACCCCTCTTAGTGTGGCAAATTACCAAAATACCCTGGCTTCAAAAAATCTCAAAATCTCAAAAGTGCTTTAAAATAATATTTTAAGCTTCCTGAATTCATTCTTGATCTAAAAAAGTATTTTACAAAAGTTTCGCCCAAAAATCCCGAACCGGTATCCGGATCGAGCGCTTAAAAGCTCGTTCGACCAAAAAAATAGCTAACGACTTCGGAATGGCCCGAATTCCTAGGAATGGAACTTCCCAAAATCCTAGGGTTCTCATAAAAGTTTCGCGCGGAATCGCGCTAGCTTGATATTTTAAATTACACTGCAAAGTTACAAGGTTTCGCGTATCAGTTAACCCATTTCCAGTCTTTGAAAAAATCTGAAATTTTTCCCTGATATAGATCTTTTAAAAATAAGTAGGGTCTCTTGTTTTTCACTTTGGCAAAATCTAGTTCTAGCTATTTTTTATAAATTCGTGAAAAACTGTCTAATTAAGTTTTTACCTTTAGCGACAATTATGTTTCGTATTCATATTAAACACACATAGTGTTACACCTTAGGAACACACAGTGTCTTCTTCCTTCAACCAATCCCTCAATTGGTCTTTGAGTTTTTTAAAATATATATAATTCTTACGAACAGTCGAGTCGAGCTGTCATTTTTTTTTTTTTTTTAAGAACAGTGGCCGTTTTTTCTCTAAAAAAAAGGACAGTAGTCATTTTTTATCTTAAATTTATAAGTTGTCCTTCGTGAGGGATTGGTTTCAGAATTTATAGAGAAATGACACGCCACGTGTCATTTCCGGGCCACTATTTCTTTTAAAAAGTTTTTTTCGATCTTCGTGCTATTAGCGTCCATAATATTTACATTCCCAAACTAAATGAGAACACGTAATCCTAAAATCCTAATTTCGAAGCCCGAATAAACCGCCAATTTCAAAGCCCTAATAAAATCTAATTTTGAAAATAATTAAAAATCCTAATTTTGACGCCCTAAAAAATCACTATTTTGGAATCTATAAATGTAATACCCCGATTTGTAAAAATCTAATTTTGACACCCTAAAAAACCGTTCATCCGATCTCCGATTGATCTGATTTTTGTTTCGTTCAATTTGTATTTTCGTTATCTTCGATTTGAGTCTACAATGACTATTTTTGAACTTCGAATGAATATTCGCTAATAAACGCTAGTTCAATCCCAAATTTCAAACTCTCAAAAAATACGAATTTTAGACTATGGTAAGAACAATTTAAGCATAACACAATTTAAACAATACATTGGTAAAAACAATTATGGTAAGAACAATTTGAAATTAACATTGAATTATAAGAAAATTCAAAATACTTACTTGTTTTAACTTGATATATTTAAAGAAAAATCCACCGATCTTCTAGCGTAAACTTTTTTTGTTTGTATTGTCGTGGAGATTATGTAGGTGAGACATGGAGTATGAAAAGAGTTGGTAAAGATGATGGAGAGTGGAACAAAGGGCTCTGTCGAGAAAGAGTCGGGGAGAACGGATTATAAAGAGAGAAAAGTGAGGGAGAGAAAAGAAAGGAGACAGAGATAAAAATAGATCCGTGAGTGAGCAGTGAGATGAGTGTAGTCAAAGGCTGTCAAAGAAAAAAAAATTGCAGAAGACTGTCTGGCAGAGCTTTGAGCTGCATTCACCACGCATTTCTGGAAGAAGGACATCACGCGGGTTGCAAAAGATTGTCCGGCAGAACTTTGAGCTGCATTGACCACACATTTATGGACAAAGGACTTCACGCATGGGGGGAAGGACAGGAAAAAGGACAAGGGGGAAGGAAAAAGGAAAGGACAAGATACCAATCGCAACACTTTGTTGCGGTTGGGGGGTACGCAAAGAACAAAAAAAATGAATAAAGGACATTAGGGGGAAGGAAAAACGACATCCACGGGGGGGAGAGGGGGACCTGTCACGAATGATTACTAACCGCAACAAAGTGTTGCGGTTGGGTGGATATTATCCACTGCTAGATGTGGATCTGCCCCCATATATATATATACACACACACAAAGAGATTTACACATACAAACACCGGACACACACCCAATACACACACACATACACTATACATTCATGTACATGCACGCACCTCACTGAATTTTACACACAACACATGCCAAACGCAGACGCAAACAATTGATTTCACACCTAACACACTAAACTACACAGGTAAACACCCATCTAAGTTGCAATTAACTCTAATCTCAACCAAAAATCCAAGAAATTAACTAAAATCAGCTTATACTTACACTTACCAATTTCTCCCATTTTTTCCATCCAAGAGAATCCCGCTACAAGGCTGCAAAATGCCACTAATCTCTCCCTCTTTTTAGAATTTTCTCCTTCTTTTGCACCTTCAACTCCCTTTGCTTTTTTCCCCTTTTAAAAGCCTAAAAATACCAAAACCATGAATACTAACCACCCTTAAGATCCATTACAACTCCATGCATGATCCAGTAACTAGAAAATGGAGAAAAGTGGCTACCTTGGGCACCATGCTTGGCAAGGAATTTTTCTCCCTCTTTAGAATAAAAATCTAGAGTGTTTCAAAAACATGTCAAAATTTTGTGCCCAAGGTGTATCTGCCTGTTCACCAGCAGACGGTTTTAGACACAAGAATGCCCTATTGGTATAATTAAACATCATTTCAACCGGCTTATCAAAAAATTCAGGCTTAATCTCAAAACTGTACCCTCAAGTTCACCTCCAATATAGCTTCAGTACCCAAGTTTGAAGGAGCGTCAAAAAAGTACCTAATTTTGAAATATCGTACCAAATCAGTACCTCGGCTGACGGACGACAGATGCCGTTAGAAAGTCAGAGGGGTAGGACTGTCATTATTATAAAATAAAAAAAGGACATAAAGTTATCCATATCGCCATGTGGCTGTCCTTTTTTACATTTTCAATGTACTTTTTTACAATTCCAATACAAATTGATTTTTTTTCTCCTCTGTCTCTCTCTCTTCTTCTTCATTTTTTTCTCTCTCTCACATGCTGACCCATCACCCACTTTTTCTCTCTCTTTTTTTTCCTTCTTCTTTTTTCTCTCTCTCTCTCCTTCTTTCTCTCACACACACATGAAGACCCACACCCACTTTCTCTCTCTTTTCTTCTTCTTCTTCTTCTCTCTCTCTCATACATGCAGACCCACAGAGATTCTTTGTTTTTCCTTCTTCTTCTCCTTCATTTCCTTCTCTCTCTCTCTCTCTCTCTCTCATACATGCAAACCCACAAAGATTCTTTTTTTTCCTTCTTCTTCTTCTATCTCCTTCCTTTCCTTCTCTCTCTCTCTCTCTCTCACACATACATGTAGACCCACTCTCTCTCTTGTTTTTCTTCTTCTTCTTCTTCTTCTCTCTCTCCTTCCTTTCCTTCTTTCTTTCTCTCTCTATCTCTCTCTCACACAGACCACACCCACTTTCTCACTCTCTTTTTCTTCTTCTTCCTCTCTCTCTCTATCTCTCACGCAGACCCACACCCACTTTCTCTCTCTTGTTTCTTTTTCTTCTTCTTCTCTCTCTCCTATTCTTTTTCTTTCTCTCTCTTTCTCTCACACACAGACCCATCACCCAAATTTTCTCTTTTCTTCTTCTTCTTCATTTTCTTCTCTCTCTCTATCTCTCTCTCTCTGTTGTACATCGTACACTGCCACTGACCATAAGGTAGGAACCCATAATCACTAAGGCAAGAACCCAATACCTACAATCATGACTCCATCACCGGCATCACCGGCGATTTCATTCTGGCGATCCCTGAATCTGCATCATGTTTGAATGTATGTGATACGAGACAGATTTGCACAAATTGCGTGAGTATATGATGACATTGATTTTTGGATTTTGGGTATTTATATAAATTCAGATACATACAAAAATTAATCAAAACTGTGAATCTTTCAACAAAATTTAAAACTCCATTGACTTTTTTTCGTCACTAGCGATCTCTGTGTGTGTGGATTTTTTGTGTGTGAATTAAAGAAAGAGAGAGAGTGTGTGTATGTGTGTGTGTGTGTGTCAAAAAGACGACCCACGTGCTCATAGGGACAACTTTATGCCCTTTTTTTAATAATGACAGTCCTACCCCTCTGACTTTATAACGGCATCTGTCGTCCATCAGCCGAGGTACGCTATTTCAAAGTTGGGTACTTCTTTGGCGCACCTTCAAACTTGGGTACTAAAACTTGAGGGTACAGTTTTGGGATTAAGCCAAAAATTAATTTTAAACAGTTTAATGCTGCAGATTCCCACTCAGTATCACAAATCGAGTTTCTTCTAATATAGCTCGAGATCATGGCCAAAATTACTGCAAAAATTCCCCTGACCAAAATACCGGGTGATCGAGGGCTTCAATCTCCCATGGATTTCTTTTAAACTTCTATACTCCAAGAAGCTCGAATGGCATTTCCACCCAACAGTGAGCCCAAATTTTCTCCTTGTGTACTTCCAAGTTACCTTGACTGACAACCACTTCGCCCTCTGGTTTGGAATTCTGATCCATATGAGATCTACATTTGATCATGGCTGGCACAATGCTCTCCATAATCGCTTTCAGTCAAAAGCTAACTCATCTAAGCTTGGTCAGCCCTTGCATGCTTGGATCGATCCCGTGCTTTTGTGTTTAATTCGCAGTTCGATTATTAAAGAAAATGGATTGATATAGGATCATCTCTAATGACGAGGTCAAAGCTGGACCAAAACATGGAATAGACGCTTACATTTCAGGCTTCTTCAGTCCGAGAAGAAGGTATTTGGATGACAACAATAGGGATCTGGAAAAAGGGATGGAAGTCTAATTTAAAGTCATGTTGACAAAATATGGATTCGATTTTCTGATGGGAGGAAACTATAACATCCCTAAAATCCGGAGCTCTATCATCCCGAACTCCCGGAACGTTAACCTACCACATCACATCAAACCTGTTAAATCATGTTTATTGACACAAACTTCCGAGCATCTAACTAGACAGTAACTCAACTCTTCAAAAAACAAGATTACAAAACTACTTATACTTAGATTAATAAACTTATGTGCTTTACAACTCGAGTTGTTATTGAACTAGTTAACAGTACCGACCGCAGGGGTCTTACTATACAGTAATGGTGGCCTCGCCAGAATCTCACACAAACTCTAAACCCATTTTCGAGCATTTAACAGCTGATCATTACATGCAGAAGGGAGTCAAACGAATGGTGAGATTTTGAGAGCTCAGTAAGATCGTTCAAGGAAGAACTGAAAGAATTACAAAACAACTCAAGATTTCATCTGAGGATAATTTATCAAAACATTTCGACAATCATGAACAGTTTGGTAATTTTCACAACAATCATAATCAGTAATAAGCATAAACCGAAAACGACCGAATCATACATAGACAGACACTAAAACAAACATTAACAATCATCCCAGCTTCCAAAATGACCATTAACAGTTATTACCAAATACCAAGATGATCGTTTGAAGATCATTTCCAAGCCATCATTTTTATAATGCAATGATGATTTTTTTTTCCCAAAAGGTTTTAAAATGAAGACAGATACTTCAAGAGGGGAAATAGGGGAAAGGGTTTCGGACAATCAAAAACAGTTTGATGACAATATGTGGAAGAGTTTCAACTCAATTCCCTCCATTCAGATACTAAGACATTCATTTGAACATCAATCATAATTTAGGAAGAAGTTTTACTCGATCCCCTTCAATCAGATAACAAGACATTCACTTAAACATCATTCTCAAACAGTTTGATCACAATATGGTGAGAAGCTTCACTCAATCCCCTTCAATTCACTTGAACACCATTCTCAAAATAATTATTGTAAGATACAATCTAAACAAATTTAGAGATGTTGATCCTGGTTAGAAGTAATGTCATTCAAGCAATGCGCAGAAAGTGTACACATGCAATGCATGATGCACAATAACTATATCTTCTCATTAAGGTACTAACCTTGCATAATTACGCAGGTTCAGACCCCTTATAACGCCTCCCCACGGAACAGAATCGCATGTCAACACAATGAATTCAAATAAGCATACTGAATCAACACGAAATTCACTCCTTAAAATTCAATCAAATGAGCACCAAAATGAATTCAAATAACCGAACAATTAAGGTTTCAATAACAATTAAGCATACTGATATAATTCATCACTGTGAATTTCAGAATAACCATAAACAATTAGCAAGAACGATTACAAATAGTTATCGAATCTAGGCACAACAATTATCTAATTTGCTCAGCATGCATAACAGGTGAGCATCGATAAGATTTTTAAATAACCGATTCAGGTTCAATGTTGGGATTTTCTTGGCAATAACATGCTGATATCAATACATAATTCGATGTTCGACAATAGTCATAAGTAAATTGAAGAATACTTACGAGTACGAGTTATCGAAATAAGGGTTCGGATATAAATCCTTACCCGGAGTTCAGATAGAAACTCTTACCTGGATCCGAAGCTAAGCTAGTCTAATGGAAAAGTCTGTTGCTTACACCTAAACGGAACAATCCAGTTATTAGTATATAGTACATACCACGATATTATGACTTAAATACTGACTCACGCATACTCCCAAAATAGCCCCCTCACCGGGTATGTAAAATTACCAAAATGCCCCATATGTGTAAAATTATCAAAAGCACCCCTCTCACACTTAAATCACCAAAACCGCATTTCCATGTTTAGAATCACTAAACAATTCCTACCATATGTGAATTTACTCAAAAATACTTCTGATAGGTAAAATTGCCAAAATACCCCTTGGGGGTTCCTCGACAGCGAAAAAATCTCAAAAACACTTGAAAATACTATTTAAAGCATCCTAAAGTCTTTTTTGGGTTAAAAAGTATTTTAAAAAAATTTTACCCGAAAATTCTGAATCGGTGTCAGAACCAGGCGCTCAAAAGTCAATTAAGCTAAAAATACCTATTGACCTTAGAATAGCACAAAATTTCAGATAATGAGTCATCTCAATGAACTAAGATTTTTTTTTAATTTTTAGATTAAAATAACTTGGTTTGGTATGCTAAATGAATCGAGAACTCCTTTTAATCGATACCCTAATTTATCATCCTTCGCAGACATCGAAAAATCCCAAAAATTTTCATAGCATACATCTCATGAAAATAATGGGGGTTACTGTTTTGGACTTTGTCAAATTATGACCCTAACTATTTATAAAAATTTTAATTAAAACTGTCTAATTACAACCCCCCCCCCCCAACCCCCCACGCACACACACACACACACACACACACACACAGTGACAATTACGACGATGATATTTACGGTGACTGTTCACAATCAAACACACACTAATGACCCTTGAACACACACACTTTCTTCTACACTTCACTGTTGCACACCCATTTTCACATACACTCTCACAGCTTTCAATCACACACTCTACCCACACATGACCACATAAATACATGCCTAAGCACACACCAACACACATATATACACCTGCTACACACCCAATTCACATAACACTCACCCGAAACACACACACTCATTGAAACACACATTACACACAATGTCACACACCCGAAGCTCACCCATTACACGCACACACTCCCTGTTTCTCACAAACACACCTCCAAACACCAAGAATCACACACGTACACAATTACACCACAACTCACACACGCGAACACATACACACACAATAAAACGCACACAACACCCACTGCACACACCCACTGTCACACTCCCCTACCCCTACACACCCTTACACACACTCAACCCACATAATACACACACACACAATCACCCACCTGAACTATACACCACCAAAACATACACCTACACACATAGTGATACACACACTAAGAAAATACACTAAAACACATACTTACACCAAACTCACGCACTAAAACAAAGGAGAAAGATTACCCCAAGAATTCACTTGAAATCTCTCTTTCTCCCTCTGATTTTGCACCGAGCTCTCTCCCTGCTCTGTTTTTCTTGGCCGAGCAGTGGGTTGTGCTCTTCTCTGTTCTTCTTTTGTGCTCTTCTCTGTTCTTCTTTTATGTTTTCCTTTTTTTCTTTTTTTTTCCTTTCCCAAACTGTTTTATTTAATTCTTTTCTCTTCATTTTGCTTCCCACTAGATTAGAATGAAATCAGGTTAGTCATGTGTTTTTAAGATTAGAAGGTGGCATCCTCTTAACACAAATTTCATTACAATTTGACACATAATGCCTACTTTTAAAAATTATAAAATAGCCCCAAAGTTTTCTGAAATTACAAATTTACCCCAAAAGTTGCAAAAATTACATTTATGCCCCAAAAACCTTTCTAATCTTTATTAATTTAACACCCTAGATATCACCAAAATATATATACATACCACTCATTTCATTATTTTTCATCTAAAAATAATAATTTACGGTTTAGTTCCCCAAAGTTTCTCATATTAACAAATGGCCCCAAAACTTTACAAAATTACACTTTGACCCCAAAATCCTTTTAGCATTTCATTCTCTACTAATTCTTGAACATTGCTCAAAATTATCATCCGTTTATTTTTTAGAGCGTGGATAGTTATTTTAAACCGCTCTAAAAAGTACCGGATATTACAGAAACATGCATGTACACACCACTGCAGATTAGAATTAGGGGAAAAAAGCCATTGATAATATGGCCACAGATAAATCTTTCCCGCAGTTGCACTTAGACTTAGAGATTATTTTATTCATTCTCTTTCAAGAAAAATGCAAAAGCATTTGACTTCCTAAGACAAAACATAACCTCAGGGACGACTTTACATATTGGAAAGTTGTGTAGGCCAGGATATGAGTTAAGAAATGAATGGATAGTAAGGCTTAAAATCTATAACATGAAACCAAAGCCTCTCGAGTGCATCTAGAAAACTGAGCTTAGAGAGTGACTAATCTGCCTACGTATTTCCATTAGGGGGGATCAGGTATGACGTAATTCAGATATTGTATTATGGGGCATACTGAGTAGGAATGACAATGGGGCGGCTCGGATACGGGTTTCATAAGATCCGCACCCGCCTCGCCACTCCAAACATGTTACCCCGCCGCGCCATGCTATCGAGTTTTAAGATGACGATACCCCGCCTGACTATGAAGAGCCTCAAGTCTATCGGGATCCCATCGAAGTCCAGTCCATCTAATTCATTTTATTCCCATTCTAGGACGGCCCAGGCCGCTATCCGAATGTGCGAAAGCATGATGCCTGGCTTGCACCTGCTTTCCCAAATGTAGCAGATGATTCTTAGAATTATAAAAGGGATGTCCTAATTGTTGTAAGAACATTTTGGCATTAAGCGTAATGGACCGTTTACGGTATCTCGTGGGGTATTTCGTCTTTTAAGGAGTAATGGGAGTAGAAAAAATGCTCAAAAATGACTTAAGCTAATTGGGCTATCTATTCTCTAATAGAGTCTCTTCCGAGAAAGAGGGAACTACTATCTCGATAACCCCATATTTTGCTAAGAGAGAGGAGGTCAAGCAGTAAGGCTAATCAGTCTCTTCTTTCTTCTTCTTATAAGAGAATTAACATAACGAGGCTTGGAATATCTAAAACTAAGTCCAGCGAACTGGAAGTCTCTTCAGACTCCCTCATTGCTTGGTTATCGAAGTGCACAACAAGAACGCCTTTTTGCCAATGATATCCGGAAAAGAAAAAAAAAAGCAATTTTTTTGAATTTTCTTTTCCTGGAACCACTCTTCTGAGCCTGTTCTTATGGGATTGGGGTCCCTCTTTTCACTGTAAAGGGAATTTAAAGTCCAAGGCGAGTTCTCTATAGTGTGATATTCTTTGGCCTACTTTATCACTTTTAGAAAAATATGGCTTAACTAAAGAAAGAAAGATAGAACCAGATTCATTCTTAAAAGAAAGCGCTTTACCCTGCCAGAAATAAACTAAAAAGAGAAATGCAAATCTAAATGATCTTTCACTTCACCAGAGCTGGAACCTCACTAACCTTCTAGGCCAATTACTCAAACGGACGGACCAAAATGCAAGTACTAGAACTCTTGAACTAGATGAAGGACCTACCGACCAATTTTAAGTCAAAAGGGAACCTATTCATAACTGGGCTCGATAGTCATAGCTATGGGCAGAGAATTCCTCTTGGTCCAGTTTCTCCATTCCTTAAAGGCTTTCTGGTGCTTCCCTATGTGACTTCTAAAGGACATGTGATCTTATTTCATCTATTTATTCGTCGTATTTGCTTCTTTCTTCCATCACAGCTACCTCTCAGCGGGCTTCCATCCAATATCAGGATATAATTCTCTACTATCGATCCTCGGACCACCTTTTCATACCTGGAAAGACAAACTCATCAAATATAAAATATATCCCAGTAGACTATCACAAAATGAGATAGATGGCAAAAGTATTCCCTCACATGTCGCAGTAGCCCTTTAACCCTTAAAACCAACCAACAGAGCGTGGATATGCAAGCATGATAACTTATATGCTGATCTATATATCCATGAATCTAGAAACTTTTGCTTGCATTGTTATTTGGTCTACGTACCGGAACTGATAACATTCGAGATTATGCAGGATGATACACGAAAGATCATTTTTTGAGTTGCGCTTACGCTTATTCTGACAACAGATTCATCAGTCACTGGATGCGTGCTAACAGAAAATAATAAAGTCCGAAAGTCATCAGGTATGGTTTCCTAATCTATCTCACCGCACTAAGTCTAGTCATGACTCTACTTAGCAAACGAGCTATAACCTGATTAAGAATTTCTCTTGATTGGATTCCAGTTTCGCGGTCGTCTTCGTCTTTCTCAGTAAAAATCCCGCACTGGATTTATTAAAGTGATGTTGATCAACTAGCAGGATGTCGGGAAACTTTTTCAATTATAAATATTTGTAATGATTTCTTGTGAGTTGAATCTTTGGTACTTAAAAAAGTATGAAATGGGTCAATCTACCCTATTAAGTTACTTGAAGCTGTCATTTAAAAAAGAATTCATTTTTTGTGTTATTTCTATTTATGTATATTTATTTCTCTTACTTTGTTTTTTTTTGATAAAAAAATGTTGCATTTTCCATTTCCAGGTACAATCCTTCGCCTCAAGCGTTATTTTTTCCAGGAATCTGTCAATCGAAGGAGCGCAACCAAGTTTCAAACCTCAAAGCCCTGCAAGGGATGTGAAGCCCTTCTAAATGTCTTCCACTCACCCAGTGGATCCATGAGGCAAGGGGAATCCATTGATTGAATCCAATCCCATCCAGCATATTTAGCTACCTTCTTTCAGAACCTTAGTAGCGAGTATCTTGTAAGAAGGGGAGCAGGCGGTGATATTCCTGGTATAATCTAAGGCTTTACTTTTATGGCTGCTACAAAGAAAAAAGAAAGGAGACCGAGATGGGCACACTCACTTCAGGTACGCTGCATTCATACATCAACTACCGTAGTCGCTACACCTCTGATGTCTTGCCTATTTGACAATTAAATAGGAGATAGAAATAGGAATTACAGTACCATTGAAAGAGGGGCACCTGTGGGAACATCTCCACGTTAGAAATGACTTTTTAATGTCCAGAAGATCAATTGACACAGAGGGCGGTGCCTAGGCATGGCATATTCTGAGGCACTCGCTCTCGAGGACAAGTTTGTTAGTCCCGAGTCTTCCTGGTTTTCCCTTGGTAGTGATGAAGCGAAGTAAGGAATATCGAAAATTCGAGTGGCTGAAGCTAAAGCAGGTACTTTCGAAGTAACAGAAAGAAAAGCAACGACTGGAGTGAATAAGTAAATGGAGTTTTTGCTCCCGTTAAAGGAAGTGATCTGACTCTTTTAGAAAGACAGAAAAAGTATATTTGGAAATAGTATTGAGATTTTGACAATACGTAGTGATGATATCAGCAAAAAAGTAATTTTTTTAACGGTTCAATCACGGATGGATACTACTGACACCTTTTCAAAGTTATTGGTCACGGTCTGTTACATTTTGAAACTTAGTGTCCTTGACTATAATTTTACCCTAACCTCAGGGACATTGCTGTAATTATTCCTATATTATTTATCACTATGTTCATTTGCTGAGGGGCCGTTATCCATCTGAATGGCCTTGTTTCTCCATAGAATGATGAAAGCAGACATTGATTCCTCTGGTTCTTGTTTGGTGGTTTCTAAATCGCGGTATATGATGTCCAAATCAGCACTATATTGATACTACTTGACAAACTCGTGCACCACGTCCTTCCAGGTACAAACTCGTGAGTCCTCGAGAGCGAGGAACCATCGAGCAGCAATATCTGTCAAGGTGAGGTAAAATAGCTGCATTAATTGATTTTAGTTAACTCCAAGATGAGGTAATGCACAGACGTACATCTTGACATGAATCTTCGGTTTTGACATTCTGTTGAACTTGTTTAGGTTAGGTATCTTGAACTTCAAGGGAAGCTTATCATTCGGACTCACAGTGAAGGCGCTTAGGTCCATAGGATCGTCTGCCTTTCTTATTCGAGCGATTTGGGACTCTAAAACTGCTAGTCTCCCTTCCCACTCCGGCACTTTGATCTTTTCTTCTCCATCTAACTCGTCCTGTGAATAGCCTCTTTTTTCTTGTCTTCCTTTTCTTCTCCTTCTTCTTCTCGTATATATGTTTAGTAAGGATTTTATTCTAAAGGATTCCAATTCTTAGGTCATCTTTGCTTGCTGTGTGGCTAAAGCATTAAAGCATTCTTGGAAGTCCCTCTACATTTTCCCAAGCATACGGACTAGATCACTGAGCTAAAGATATTCGACCATAAGAACTCGAGCTAAGTTTTCGATCAGATCCCGATACCAAAGCTTGCTACCCTTAATTGTGTAAGAAGCAAAGCATGGGATTTAAAAAAAATTTGACCCTTACACCTTGAACCAGGCAATTCGATCACCCCTAACATGTTTACGAATGAACAGTCCAGTAAATTATTAGGGTTTATCAGCCGAATTTTGGTTACTTGAAAGAAGCATTATAGGCCGGTTTGATCAACCCTAAAATTTAGTCACATATGAACTTTCTGGTAAACTGGCCATTTGATCTGGGGCCCCGTATTTAGCATCTTGAATGAAGCTTTATCGGCTAGTTTACCAGTTTATATATCATATTATGACAAGTATTCTCGTTCAAAGGGTAAACCGTGAATCATTGGTCCAAGGTGTGTGGTGAATTTTGACTCCGCTCTGCTCAATTTGTATGATATACCTCTCACTCCAGTGGTTAATCTTGGCCGATCCTTCGTACATTTACAAATTGTTCAATATAATTTAAACACCAAGAGGCTCTCGGTACAAAGCCTTAGAGGTGAGGGCATGGTCAAAATTGCTTCGCAACTAAAAAGCTTGAGGGTTTTAACCGTTATCCTTGAGTGGATGGGCTAGGACAATGTGCTTGTGTGCAAATGTAAAGCCTAAAAAGGAAGAAAACAAGCACGTCAAAATGCATTTGCACATTATCATACATATAAGAAAAATCATAAAGAAGTTTTAGTGAGTCCAGTCCTTTTATTGTAGTCCACAGCAGAGTCACCATTGTAGCAAAGCACCTCCAGAGATTTGACCCGCGAAAGTTTTATTTGAGTCGCCATCTAAATTTAGGGCAAATTAATTATTAACACGAGAAAAACAAAAAAAAAAACCCTACTTGACTCTAATTTATTCAATTTAAGCTTCTGACATAGAAAAATGGAGATTCGAGTTCAGAGAATATATTATATGACTTTAGGAACTCTAATGGTCTCAAACTTATTTCTGTGATTCAAGCTTCTGACCGGAGGTGATTTAGATTCTGATGTTATTTCCTACAGACCTAAATGAACCCAACCTCTTGCATTTAAGTGTGTTTAAAAATCTAATTTACTAACATTTCTAACCTTTCCAAACTTCTCTTAAAATGGATTCGTAACTCTAGTAGAACTCGAAGACTACCAGACTTCTATCTCTATCAAGACACTGGTAAAAGTCCAACCCTCACCACACACTTAGATGGGCTGTCAAGAACGTAGAGGAGGTAGGATGGGCAGTTGATCAATCGTAAATCGCGTTGGTTGGTCCGAAAACTTGCAACTCTGGAAGGGGCCACCAACTACCCGAATCACTATACCAAACTCCTCATTTGGCATCACAGAGCCATCATATCCTTCCATCTGACATTTGAGGCAAGCCAAATTGAGAGGTATTTTTCATCCATTTATTGGTTTTCATAGTTAATTTCTCACTTTTTATCATTTAGGTCTAATGAAATAGTCAAGGAGTCTTATATCACTTCCCCTTCCTCGCGACTGGATTTAGATCAAAAAAGTATTGTCCCGCCCTATCGTTCTGGTCTTGGCGAAGAGTTTGAAATAACCTGCAAGATCTGTGAGGCTCACTGGGCGTGAGCTGCTTTTTGTCTATCAAGCACACCTAGTACGTAAGCAAATATGGATCATATGGATTGTTTGATCAAGTAAGGGAAACTCAATGGAATGTTTCAAAACCGATCCTAGTTACTTTTCTCATTTAGTTCTCCAATATCACTTTTTCAAAATCCTCTATCAAGTTTGCCACTGAGATGATTTCCTTCTGTCAACTAGTCATTTATGGTGGTGTCGTCTTCTTTTTGATGGCTAATCTATCATTGAGGTGTTCAAACTTCAGTGCTTTCGTCTTCAAAGAAACACAACCTTCTAAATTTGACTACCCATGCGCCTTAGCCTATGGATAGGTCTGCCCTTGTTGGGTTTCTCTTTGAACTTTCCATGAGTAAGAGGACACTAAATGGAGTGTGCTTGTGGTTGTAGATGGGAAATGATATCTTTTTCTCACAAGAATTTTTGCAAACTTTTCCCTCTAAATTTTCTTCTAAGTTCCCCCCATTTTTGGTTTGCCAATATGACTTTATTGGCTCCGGCTCTTAGGAACACTGGAGACTCATATCTAAGAGTCGAAACCAACGTGTGAAAGTGGCATGTCACTAAGACACAAGAAAAGAATAATATCTAGAAGTCAGGGCCAAAAACTTGTGGAAGCGATTTGTCATCTAGATATACTAAGTATAGTTGCAAAGGAATCACTCAAAGGTGGAGCCAAAAATGCCAAAAGGCAGTTGGTCGTTGAGTGACGAAGCAAGAAGGTCGACTCAATTCTAGAGTCCAGAGTCACAGAAAAACTCAAACTTTAATTTTATTTTATTTTCTTCTTTTCAATCTTTTATTCTTATTTTCTCTAAACTCTTTTAAAAGCAAGGGGCGGGCAGTGGAGTCCAAGGACTCAGTCTTAGATAAACAAAGATAACACTATGATGGCAGTCAGGAAAAGGGAATCACAAGGAACCCCTAGATAGAAAAGTAGGTAGTAAGTACTTACAATGCAATGGATTAATGAACAAAGACACACACTATCCTGACTGTCATGAAAGGTTAATCACATGAAGCCCCTAAACAAAAATGCATGCAAAAGAGACTGACCATAGACGCTATCACGAATGTCAAGAGAAGGGAATCACAAGGAGCCCTAGACAAAAATAGATGCAAAGACAAACACTATCCTGACTGTTGAAAGGGGGAATCATATGGAGCCCCTAAACAAAAAGGGCATGCAAGAAAAACTGACAATGGAAATCATAGGGAGCCCCTAAGGATGTCGACGAGGAAAAACTTATGACAATTAGAATATCTTTTGACAGTTCGAGAGCATGTTTGCATTAGAAATCATTTTTACTACCCAATATGATAAATTGGCCACTGTCTTTTCTTTCGAGAAATCATTTGTTCACCAGAATTCAAGGTAATGATACCACCTCTGTTCATAAGTCTATCTCTACCATTAAGGGGAAGATTACTTGAGCTTTTTGATCGAAAAGCATTTCAATTCCTTATCATTAAATTTCATTCAACTTCACATAAAAGGTTACTTCTTGACTTGAGCACACAAGTTTGAAATTTAAGACTACCACAAAGAAGTTGGGCACAAAGGTGGGTATTAAAAATGTAGGTGGATGAGCTGTGAGGCTAATGTGTACACTGCGAGGGTATATAAGCTGTGAGGTTGATGGAATCTTGGCACATGATTAGCCAAAAAATCAATTAATATAATTAGGCTGAGCAAAAGTAAATGATTCTCAAATGCATGATAGAAACGTCACAAGGCACGAGATAAGGTCATAAGGCTTCTTATGTGATCACTAAAATGGTGGCAAAATATTTTCCCACCAAATAGGGCATGCAAGGTAGGTCATAGAACAATGGGTCCTCATCAGGCCATTGAGGTGAACGCATCAAGTCAAGAAAATCAGGAACTATAGGGTCAGGTCATTAAACAAGCCATAGAGAAGTGAACGCATCATGTGACAATATAGCAAGCTCAAAAGGTGCGTAGACCTAAAACAAGATCATTTTTTATTTTTATTTTGAACCTAATAAAAATGTAAAAGAGCATTTGACTCTCTTAAGTAAACATAACCTCGAGGAGGACTTTGGATATGGGATACAACATTGGCTAGAGTATGGGTTAAGAAACGTTGGTAATAAGGCTCATAAAACCAAATATGATACAAAAGCCCCTCGTGTGTTCCCATAGAGACCGAGCCCACATGATCACTAAGCGGCCTACGTATCCCAATTGGAGCTATCGCGTCTAACGTAAACTACTGAGCATGCTAAATATGTCTTCTTTATGCTCGAATCAAAGTCAAGTTCATGCATCAAATCATGACAATCATTCTTCAGCATCTTTAAAAGAAAAAAAAAATCAATCCTTTTACTTATTTCTTCTTTTTATCTCAAATAGTCATCATGGTTCGAATGGTCTCTCAGGTTTCAAGAGTTTGGTCTTTATGAGAAAAAACCTTCCATTTTGAGTCCGCATTGCAAAATAATAGGCATACAGAGGCTTACCTTCCCCAAGAATAGGACTATAGGCTCCTAGAAAGAAACACTAAAGTGTATAGGCTCAAAAGGCTATCAAGTGAAAATTTCAAGCACAAAAAACAAGATCATATGTGGTGGGCAAACGATGACCTCCAATTACTGGGAGTACTCATTTTGAGGAAGATTCATGCAAACCTACATTCTTTTGAGGTTTTGATTTTCTTTTTCCTTTTTTTTTTTGTGACTAACTTTTTTGTGGACCGCTCTTTTTCAACGTTTTCAGAGGGTCTTTTTAGGATAAGTGATCTATGCTAGGAGAGTGAGTCAGCTTTAAACAAGAGATAGTCTTGAAACTAATGGTAGCACCTCATAATCTTAGAGGATGGCTTGTTTCAAGGGGGTGACTCAGCGAAGAAACTGGGACGACATAATCACAAAACATGTATAAGCGCACCATAGCATAGCAGCATATAAACTAGACGGTTCACCTTGTAGGTGAACCGGCCAATATAACAAGCCAATGTTTTAAAGTGAAAATCATGTTAAACATACCAGTTAAACATACCAGTTGATACACCTATCAACTGGTCGGTATGTAGGCATGCAAGTCCTTAAAAGTATTAGCCTTGTACTTTTGATGGGTTTTTAATTTTTTTTTTTTTTGGAGAGGTCTACAGGCCGATTTTCAACAGCCTAAGAATGTCAATACTAAACAGTCCGATGCACCTTTGAGGTTAACCGTTTAGTCGTAAAGAATATTTGGTGAATTTTCCTTTATCACGAGTACTGGCATGTTTTTCAGCCTGTGTACCCTAAAATCAATGAATGCTCTCGTTAAATGGAAAACCCCCAAAACCAGTTTAGGTGTGTGGTTTCTTCTGACTCCATTGAAGGTCACTCCCTGGGCTCAATTTGCAAAGATATTTTAATCATTGCCCTCGAATGATGTGTGGGCCAAAACAATTTGAGTGTGTAAAGTTTCGAAGAAGAAGAAAGCAAACACGTTAAAATGAAACAAATATGCACATAAATACATAAGTATTCTAACACACATCAAAGGATAAAATCAATCAAAAATCACAAAATAAGTGAGGAAAAGTCTAGTTCTCTTAATTTAGTCCCCAACGGAGTCGTCTATGACGAACCGCCTCAAAAAAAGACCATAGGTCTATCTCGAGTCGCCAACTTATCATTAAATCTAACCAAAGGAACCTGAGCAAACCTAAAATTTGACCCCAAATTGACCAACTAAAGCTTCTAACCTACAAAATCGGGGATTCAGATCCAAGGACTGATTCATATGAGCTGGAAGGTGTTAGGCATCCCGTCGTAGCCTAACGCTCTTTAACTTGTCTAGAGTGATTTACAATTTTTATCCCATAACATAAAATAAGCAAAAACATAAATAATGGAAAACAAACCCTAAGCTAAACCTAAAGGGTAAATTACACTAAACACCCCTGAGGTTTTACGTAATTACACTCCACTACCGCTATCTTTAAAAATTACACTCCGTCCCCCCGAGGTTTGTACCCTTATTACACACAACTACACACATTTAATGGCAGGCCCAACTCCGTAAAAAGATTCTCTGACACATCACTTTATGCAATTTTCATACCCAAAATACCCCTCATTTGTCCTTTACTCAAACAAGAAGGGCATTTTGGTCAAAACAATTAAAAAAAGGAAGATTAGGGTTGAATCTAAAAGCTAATGGGTTTGGCGGGCGACGGCGCGACACTGTTGCAGTTGCGATAAGATGAAGGAAGGAGGGAGGGGGGCCGCCGACGACGGGAGGGACGCAGCCGACGTAGGATGCAGAAGGAAGGGCAAAGGGCTGTTGCGGCTGCGGAGGGAGAGAAGAAGGAGGAAGGAAAAGGGGGGTCGGCGTCACCGACGGGGGGAGGGGCGCTGTAAGCGAAAAGTGAGGCGTCAGTTTAAGATGCTGCAGGAAGGGCGACGGGGCAAGGGGCTGTTGCGACCGTGAGGGACGAGGGGAGAGAAGAAGAAGGAAGAAGGGGGGTCGACGTCGCAGATGGGGGAAGAGGCGCTGTCAGCGAAGAGTGAGGCGTGGTGCTGTTGCAGCAGGAGGGGTGACGGGGCAAGAGGCTATTGCGACCGCGAGGGACGAGGGGAGAGAAGAATGAGGACGACGGGGGTGAGTGGCACCGACGGGGGGAGGGACCCTGTCAACGGAGAGTAAGGCGTGGCGCTGTTGCAGCAGGAGGGGCGACGGGGCAAAGGATTGTTGCGACCGCGGGGGACAAAATGAGAGAAGAAGAAGGAAGAAGGGGTGTCGGAGTCGTCGACGGGGGGAGGGGTGCTGTCAGCGGAGAGTGAGGCCCAGCGCTGTTACAGTAGAAGGGGCGACGGGGCTGTTGTAACCGCGGGGGACGAGGGGAGAGAAGAAGATGCCGAAGGAAGGGGCGCTGCAGGGTGTCGACGTAAAATGCTGAAGGAAGGGTGGCGGGGCAAGGGGCTGTTGCAGCCGTGGGGCTCAAGGGGAGAAAAGAAGAAGGCATTCATGTCTTTTTGCATTGCACCATTAACACCGTAAGAGAAAAAGTTACTTTTTGAGCTGAGTGTAATTTTTAAAGATAGCGGTAGTGGAGTGTAATTACGTAAAATCTCAGGGTGTTTAGTGTAATTTACCCAAACCTAAATTTGGTTTGAACTCGACAACGGAGGTCGAATGACCTGCGTACCCAACTGGAGAAATCGGGATCAAAACTTCGTAGATCGAACCTAGAGGAAGCCACTTAAATCTTGGTTTGTCGTTCTTAAAGACCTAGCTGATTTGAACTTTTTTGCAGCTTATAGCTTTTAGAACTCTTTTTGACCAACTCTTCTAATTCCTTTGAATTCTAATCGAGATAGAAGTCTAATCCTAACAGAATACCAATTCTAACAGAACTCTTATCCTACCCAATTTTCCTTTAATGGCATTTTTACAAATTGTTTCTTTGTCTTCTTTTACATACCAAAACCTAGCCTCAAAGAAGGGGTTTAATTTAACCTAATCTACGACTATTCTAGTCTGAGCTACGAAAAATAAAACGACAAGAGTACAAATATTATACCTCTTGATTTGGATTGCTTGGACTACTTGACCATCGATTTTGGATTCTCCACAACGCCAAGTGTTAAATGAACAATGAACTCACAAGTAATCGGAAGATTGAACTTTATGTTTTATCTCTCTATCTATTTTGCTAATATATCTCAAATATTACTGACAACCTTTTGAGGATTATTCCTAGCAAGGAATAGAGGCTTTGAGCGGCCTTCCCTTGAATGGAGGAATCTATTATATTTCGTCAAATTTTCTTTCTCAAACTGACTCCCTCTGTGGGGAGGCCTGGGACTATTTAGTTAAACGTTGAGGGTATAGGGCTGCAGAAAATATGCAGAACGAGAATAAAATATAACCCTTACCGCCGCAAAGAGATAAGGTAAAAAGATAAAAGTTCCATTATTAAATGAGAACCAGCCGATTTATAGGTGAACCGGCCAATACTGAAGGAAAACCGGAGGGTTATCTTTCCCTCCTTAATTTACTTTTAAGTTGATTCTAAAAGGGAAAAAACTGCATTCTTAATTCAAACACAAGTGATTAATTTGAAACTGGGGCAGATATCCAAGTCAAGATCAAATTAACTAATAAACCTAATATTCTATCTAGACTCTAACTTCGGTTAAGGCCAATCTAACTAAACTAACCAACTTGAGTAACACAACTAAATTGTACTTAAAAACTAAAAATAAGTCCTAATATACAAGATAATGCCTAAATAGAGTGTCTAACTTTACAGGTTCGGTTCGTTATTTGGACCATTTCTGCACTTAAACCGACTGACGTGGGATAAACCAGTCGATTTTGGGTCAAATCGGCCAGTTAGACCTCGTTAACACCCATGGACACTTTTACATTTGTTAAAAATATGGTTGATATAATACAATTCTTGGCTTAGGATTTGAACCGAAGATATCTAGCCTAAAGTTCTTATGAAGTATCCTAATGCCACCTGACCAACCACCCATCTTTGTAATCAAGCAACAGGACATATAATAATATCAACTCTTTGATTTTTTATGAGTTTTCCTTATGTTAATTAATCAATTTTCAATAACTTTTGGATTCAAAATTAAAATTCAAGGAATTTTACCACAGTAGTTGTAGAAAAAAGCGGAGATCACATGACCAGGAGTGGATCATGCTATCGACGAGATCCATCAGTCGAAGGTAGTACCAACTCCTCTCCCAGAAATGTCGCAAGAGCTGAAACCCCTCGAAGATCCGTCCACAGAAAGAGGACGCCTGAGTTTCGTTCCCAAGAACAAGATTCCTGGAAGGTGGTACCTAGATATCGTTCTCCGGAACGATCTCTCCCAAGGGACGAATCTGGATATCATTTATCCGAAACGATTGAGAAAGCAAAGTTACCTCCAAACTTCCGAATGCCTTAGTGTGACCACTACGACGGGACTGGAGATCTAGGAGAACATGTGTATCAGTTTGAAACCAACATGTTACTCCTCCAAGTTTCAGATGCCGTCATGTGTAGAGCTTTTCCCACTACTCTCAGAAAAGCTGCGCATGCATGGTTTAAGTCTCTTCAACCAAGATCAATCCACTCCTTCAGCCAATTATCGGATCTCTTCCAAAAACACTTTGTGAGCAGTCGCTCCCGAAGGAAGAACTCGGCGAGCTTACTGAACATTGTGCAAGAGAAAAATGAGTCTTTGGCAGGCTTCGTTGGACGGTTCAACGCAGCCACTCTGGAGATCGATAATCTAGACGAATCCGTGAAGTATACCGCCTTCCTTCGCGCTCTTTGTCCGACATCCAAGTTTGCTTTCTCAGTAAACAAGAGCCCTCCAGGTAATATGAAAGCCCTTCTCGAGAAGGCAAATAAATATATTCAAGTAGAAGAATACCTGGAGACTCACAGAAGGCGCGTGGAGAAGAGAAGGAGGACAAGAAGAAAAGATCCCGAGAGATAACTCCTCAAGGGGGAAAAAGATCTAAGCGTGATGAACGACGTCCACGAAACCAGTTTGCTTCAGAAAACTGGACACCCCTCAATACCAAACCATCACAGATCCTCCATGAGATCAAAGACAACCAATCTCTCCAGTGGCCGGACAAGATGAGATCCCGACCAAATAAAAGAAACAAGGATCTATGGTGTCACTTTCACAAAGATCATGGCCACACAACCGATAATTGCGGGGCACTTAAAGCAGCAATTGAAGCTCTTATCAAGCGTGGCCAGTTGAAAAAGTTTATAGCTCCAAGAGAAGAACGACAGCAAACACCACCGGTAGAGGAAGACAGAGCAGATTGAGAAGAGAATGCGGGTATAATCAACACTATATCTAGGGGTTTAGCCGCAGGAGGCTCATTGGGACAAGCTCGAAAAGCATACGCCAGAGAAGTGTGCATAACAAGTCAGCCCCCAAATAAGAAACAGAAGTCAATACCCGCAACGGCGATAACCTTCTCCGATAAAGATTTGAAGGAGGTAAAAACCCCTCACGACGATCCGTTAGTCATCACGATAAAGGCTGGAAACTTCGATGTGAAACGTGTCTTGATCGATAACGGAAGTTCTGCAGAAGTCTTATTTTATGATGCATTCAAAAAGATGAACATTCCAACGGACCGTCTCCGAAAGATGGATACACCGTTGTATGGATTCTCCAATCATCTAGTTACAGTCGAAGGTATTATCGCACTCCCGGTTGCGATTGGCACACCTCCGGCACAAGCCAATTTCATGCTTGACTTTGCGGTGGTAAAGGTCTCCTCAGCATACAACGCTATATTGGGACGACCAGCACTCAATCAGCTACAGGCTGTAGTGTCAACTTATCACCTCAAAATGAAGTTCCCCACGGAACACAAGATTGGAGAGGTGAAAGGAGACCAGACTACAGCTCGTCAGTGTTATGTCACTTCATGCCGACCAAAGAAGACAAAGAAATTGGACTCCGATGAAATCTCGATCTGATAGAAAAGGTTCGGACTCAAGCCCATGAATGATCCGTTGTTCTAAAACAATGCGTCGCGCAGTAGTATCTTGCCCCGAAGCAAGACACTTCTTTTTCGGGGGGTAAAGGGGCTCAGACCTTATCAAAACCCCGAAGCAAGACACTTCTCTTTAGAAGATTGTTTTTCGAATAAATGGGTGGTCAAGCAATCCAATGTAAACTTTATTTTTGCTCGAGCAATAAAGTTATTTTTCTCAGCATTGTCACAATGTAAGCTCAGCCAAAACACTCTGTCTAAACAGAGTGATGGCCGAACACTCTGCCCGAACAGAGTGATAAAATTAGCCAAAACACTATGTCTAAACAGAGTGATGGCCGAACACTCTGCCCGAACAGAGTGATAAAATTAGTCGAAACACTCTGTCTAAACAGAGTGATGGCCGAACACTCTGCCTGAACAGAGTGATAAAATTAGCCAAAACATTCTGTCTAAACAGAGTGATGGCCGAACACTCTGCCCGAACAGAGTGATAAAATTAGCCAAAACACTCTGTCTAAACAGAGTGATGGCCGAACACTCTGCCCGAACAGAGTGATAAAATTAGCCGAAACACTCTGTCTAAACAGAGTGATGGCCGAACACTCTGCCCGAACAGAGTGATAAAATTAGCCGAAACACTCTGTCTAAACAGAGTGATGGCCGAACACTCTGCCCGAACAGAGTGATAAACTTCGCCAAAACATTCTGTCTAAACAGAGTGATGGCTGAACACTCTGTCCGAACAGAGTGATAAAATTAGCCAGAACATTCTGTTCAAACAGAGTGATGGCCGAACATTTTGCACGAACAGAGTGATAAAATTAGGCAAAACATTCCGTCCGAACGGAGTGATGGTCGAACACTCTGCCCGAGCAGAGTGTATAACTCTTGGGTTTTATAAAAATACAAGAGAAGGCCAAACGGATTAGCTACAGATCTAAATCCGTGAAGAAACAAAAGTTAATGGGGGCACCGTCACTCCACAAAATCTTTTGCTTCTTCGAAATTTAGACCGAACGAGGGTGCTCGACTTCTTTGCCAACTCTTTAAGTGACGAATAAAGAGTTAGAGTCAAAGAAAAATGAAATAACACTGTGTGAATGGTAGAATAAACCATAAAAAACACATAGTGAACAATGTACCGTCAATAGAACAAAAGATAGAGTACATACAATGCCCTTAAAAGGGCATCAAAATTCTGTCTAAAAAGCCTAGATACAAAGGCTAAAATCTAAGGCTCGGGGGCATCGCCAGAAGGTCCCTCCCCCGGAAGTCGAGAAGCTACAGCATCCCCTGCCTCTGAAGGCATAGCAGTCTCCCCAGATGGAGACACTATCGCAGGCAGAATAAAGTCACCAATGGGGATGTCAGGAAAGCGCTCGCCTATCATCTCCTTGGCCTTCGCGAAACCAAGCTCATAAATCTCAAGGCCATCGTCGGTCCGCTTCTTTAGCCACTCATCCCCAACGTTCCCATCCAGAAAGTCATGGATGCCTTGGTCACTAGCTCTGGTCACCTCTTCTGTTGCCTTCCTCTTGACTCGTTCAAGTCTCTTCTCCAGAGTCGCGATATGAGCAAGATAATCTTCCTCTTTCTTGCTCAATTCCTCAGCCCGACGAGAAGCTTCTTGAGCCTCCTTAACAGCTTCCCTGGTTTGTTGAGCCTCTGCTGCTGCAACCTCCCTCGCCATCTCAAAACGAGAAAGCATCTCAGACCCGCTGGCATACATCTGGAATAAAGATTGAAACCATCAGCCAAATAGAAGTTGAAAGCACATTAGAAACCCAGATGAGGAAAGAGATGTTACCGTATACACGGCCTGGGCAAAGGAGCAGGCAAAAGTCTCGTGTGTCTGAGTCTGGAAAACCTCCTTGTCTCGAGGAAGAATTCCATGACGAAGATGCTGCTCCGAGATCTGACTGTCCGGCATTCCAAGGTCATCACGCCTAAGTGTCCACATCGGCCGAAAGATGGGATCGTCTTCGATGGACACTTTCTCGAGGATTCGTGGAGAACGTTCTGCAGGCGTAACTCTGGTCCTCTTAGGAGCAGGGGGTAGCTCCACACTTGGCTGTTTTTCCTTCTGCTTCCCCTTAGCTTTCTGAAGAACACCAAGAAAGCCTGCCTATGGCGATTTTCCGCTCCCGCTAGCCATTTCTGCGAAAAAGAAAGAAATCAATACGGGAATAAACATAGAAAGCAAATGAAAATCAATGACTTCTATAAAGCACACCTAGCGAAACGGTCTCAGCAGATGACACGCTATGAACAACGATAGGAGGAGGACGAATCGAAAGTCCAGCTGGAATAGGCTTGAGAGGAATGATCTTTGCCTATTCCAATTGCTGCTCGGACAAAGGCTCATCTATACAAAGACCACCTCGACGCTTAATGTGACTAAGTATATGCTTAGTTAGCATGTCGGGAGTAGGCTTTCCAGGATTTTTGAAATCCTTGCAGAAAGGATTCCAAACTTTATCAAACGGGAGCTCCTCCTTATCAAGGCGGCCAACGAAGAAGTATCTAGAATGCCAACCTTTATTCGACTTCGGACCTCCCTTCAGAAGCCGTTGTCTGCTATGAATTTAATACCATCCTGGGCAGTTGGCAACTCCTTTGACGAAACAGATTTCGAAGAACACTCTCATAAAATCTGTTACGTCTGGTTTGTAGCCTGAAGTCTGGACCAAATATATAAGGCCGGCAAGCTTCCTCCAACCATTTGGAACAAGCTGTCCGGGAGCCATACGATAATGCTCAAAGAAACGAAGAGCAAAAGGATGAAGAGGAAGTCTATATCCAGACTTCACCTGCTCCTCATAAATACCCGTTTCAAACTTGGTTCCATAATTTGCTGGTTCTTGCAAACCAGAGAGACAAGCATACCAACCATCAGGTAGAGGATATTCCCGAATTAAATTCTGTAAATCCTCGGTAGACATCTTGCCTGATTTTTCGTCAGCAATATACCAAGGCTTGGGATTAACATTATCGTCGGCTTGATCCTTTACATCTCCTAACGCGTTTCTCCTAGAGATGGAATGCGACCATTGAGAAGATGAAGGTGGCAATACTTGAGAAGTTGTAGGTTGGAATGGTTGGGAAGTTGAAGGTTGAACTGGTTGCGAAGTTGAAGTTTGTGGTAGTTGTGGATTTGAAGTTCCAACTTCACTTCCTGAAGTTGGAACTCGTTCCGAACTCGAAGATAAACTACTTATATAAAGATCCTCTTCGGGCGAAGTAGCAGACGCTGAAGTTTCGGACATGTTTGCTACAGAATCTAGGAAAACTTTAAAAAACTAGAATGCTGAACAGAAAGAGGAGAAGGAAAAGACTTACTTGAAGAGTAGTGTGCTTCTAAAATTTTCGAGTGAAGAAAAATGAAGTGAAAGTCTTCCTTTTATAGAGGAACCCCCAAGTAACCGTTCCTGGGGAAACGTAACGGTTCATCGACCCCATACGTGTCACAAGATGAAGAGTAGAGAACTTGAAAAATCACGAATTCCCTCTCGAAGACATCAATGGAGAAAGAGACGCATGGAGGAAACCAAGGCAATGGCCGAACATAATCGTGCCCGAGCAGAATCGAGTCCGAAACACTTTGCCCGAGCAGACTGAACGTGTCCGACCAGAATCTTGCCCGAGCAGAGTGAACGTGTCCGACCAGAATCGTGCCGAGCATAATCGTATCCGAACACTTTGCCCGAGCAGAGTGAACGTGTCCGACCAGAATCTTGTCCGATCAGAATCGTGTCCGAACACCCTGCCTGAGCAGAACGAACGTGTCTGAACACTCCGCCCGAGCAGAGTGCCAAACGGTCGAGCAGAATTCTGTCCGAACAGAGTCCCGTCCGAACACTCTGCCCGAGCAAAGTGCCAACGGCCGAGCAGAATTCTGTCCGAACAGAATCCTGTCCGAACACTCTGCCCGAGCAGGGTGCCAACGGCCGAGCAGAATCCTGTCCGAACAAAATTCCGTCCGAACACTCTGCCCGAGCAGAGTGCCAACGGCCGAGCAGAATTCTGTCCGAACAGAATCCCGTCCGAGCAGAATTCTGTCCGAACAGAGTCCCGTCCGAACACTCTGCCCGAGCAGAGTGCCAACGGCCGAGCAGAATTCTGTCCGAACAGAATCCCGTCCGAACACTCTGCCCGAGCAGAGTGCCAAACGGCCGAGCAGAATTCTGTCCGAACAGAATCCCGTCCGAACACTCTGCCCGAGCAGAGTGCCAAACGGCCGAGCAGAATTCTGTCCGAACAGAATCCCGTCCGAACACTCTGCCCGAGCAGAGTGCCAACGGCCGAGCAGAATTCTGTCCGAACAGAATCCCGTCCGAACACTCTGCCCGAGCAGAGTGCCAACGGCCGAGCAGAATTCTGTCCGAACAGAATCCCGTCCGAGCAGAATTCTGTCCGAACAAAGTCCCGTCCGAACACTCTGCCCGAGCAGAGTGCCAACGGCCGAGCAGAATCCTGTCCGAACAAAATTCCGTCCGAACACTCTGCCCGAGCAGAGTGCCAACGGCCGAGCAGAATTCTGTCCGAACAGAATCCCGTCCGAGCAGAATTCTATCCGAACAGAGTCCCGTCCGAACACTCTGCCCGAGCAGAGTGCCAATGGCCGAGCAGAATTCTGTCCGAACAGAATCCCGTCCGAACACTATGCCCGAGCAGAGTGCCAACGGCCGAGCAGAATTCTGTCCGAACATAATCCCGTCCGAACACTCTGCCCGAGCAGAGTGCCAACGGCCGAGCAGAATTCTGTCCGAACAGAATCCCGTCTGAGCAGAATGCTGTCCGAACAGAATGTAGTCCGAGCAGAACACTATTTTCTCAAAACAGACGGATTCGATTATGTTTTGGTATGTTTCGCTATCAGCAGTGAGAAATGTGTGCTTCCACCCGCTTCATTAACGCTGGTAAAAGCAGGGGGCATATGATATAGCTAAAAATACCCCTCCAATCTACGGACGACACGTGGCAGTTGTGACACGTAACCCATGCCGGCTCATTGCTGATATGGCACTTACCATATCAGTCACCAGACAGAATCCTAAAGAAGCCCTGACTCTATCAGCAGAGATCAATATGGGATCCTCTAGGATCCTAATGAGATTTTGATTAGAGTTGACTGAAGCCCAATTCTAATTGGACTCCTCTTGCTACCACTATATAAAGGGGGTCAAGCCCCCCAGGTAAAGCTAAGCTCACACATATACACATTGTGTCTTTACTGCTTCTCAGAGTTCTACATCGTTAGCCCTCTCTGACTTAAGCATCGGAGCGTTCCCCCGCCGGAACCCCACCCGGCGGTCACTCCGTGTTCTCTTTTGCAGGCCTGATTTCTGGTGTGGTTCCCGATCCAGTTTTTAGCTGCAACAATACCTAATATTAAGGATCTGTAGTTTCAATTATGCCAACAGTAAGTACTTCCGTCCAAATCCTTACTTTAGAGACAAAACTGCACGTTAGGGGCAAAATCATCAGGCCAGGCTTGGTTTTTTTCTTCTCTCTTTTTCTATTTTTTGCTTCTTAGGTGATACACACTGAACACACACAGTTACTCACCCACCAGCCCTCTTTCGCCCGCTCACCCCATTGTCAATTACCCAGCCCACCCAGACAACAGACCTGAACACACACAAGCAAGTGCGCGCACACACTCACAAAAAAAAAAAAAGAAAACGATGCACATAGACGCGCGCACACACACATTCACACATGAACGCACATGCGCGTGCGACATACATAGTCAAATAATCGCACACCCAGCCATTCACCCCCCTCCCCGCCCCTCCCCTCATTGCATGCCCACGCACCCCCACCCTCACACTCACACACCTACGGACAATACACGCACATCCTCTCTGTGTGTGTTGTGCATTTCTCTGTGTGTGTGAGTGATGTGCGTCTCCGTGTGTGTGTTTGTATGTATTTTTGGATGAGATGTGTTTGCCAGGTTTGTGGGGTCGGTGTGTGGACAATATCTTCTCACAGCGATGGTGGGTGGGGCTTGGGCTGTGGCGGTGGGGAAGGTACGTGGACTGAAGAAGAAGAAGGGAAAATAGAAAAAAAGAGGAGAAAAAAATTCAAAGCTGGCAAATGTTTTGTGCCGACGGTTTTTGTCTCCAAAGTTAGGATTTAAAAAAGAACTTATAATGGCCTAATTGAAACTTCAGATCATTAATTGTAAAAATCAAATATTTGAATTCTCAAATGAAACTTTCACGTACTTTCAGGGTACTAAAGTATGTTTAACCCTTAAAGCTACTAACAAAATCTAAAACTTAATTGGCGCCACAGTGAGGTGCCACCAAAAGTGCCCTTAACCATCTCTAGCGGTTATTTTCGTCACTACCTATGTTTTAGCTAAATATTTTCCCATATCAAATATTGGGTTTTTCTTGGAAGAGAATAATGTACAATTTAAATTGACCATATTCTACTCTATTTGCGTAACGACACAAATTGCTAGCAAAGGTTAAGAGTGCGAGCTAGGAAAATATACCTGGAACATCAGCAACTCGAGGCACAGTGTGGTGACCAATGCAAACCACCACAGCTTCAAAAACATCCTCCGAACTCAGCCCACCCGTTCTTGACTCCACCACCCACTCGTCATTCCTTGAGCCAGCCATCTCCACTCGGACCACCTCTACGTTAAACCGAATCAACTCAGTGAGTTCGAAGTCCCTTGCAAAGTTGTTCAAAAAGTTCAGCACCTCTTCATGCCCAGGAAAATTCCTAGAGTCCCCATTTTCCCTAACAGCAAAAGGGTAGTCAGAAAATCCCATAAGGTGTCTGGAAAAATTCGTGCGGAGTGAGTAGTAGAGGCTGCTATGAAGGATCTCCCTGTTTGGCTCAAGGCCTAGTGGATCGGACTCAACTCGGGGGTTGTACACCCATGTTCCACCGAGTTCGTCACCTTTCTCGTAGACTATGACGGTGTGGCCTTCCCTTTGAAGCTCCCGGGCGGCGACTAGTCCGGCAATGCCGGCTCCGATCACCGCCACCTTCAAAGATCGAGCCATGGTGATATACTTGTTCTGAAGTTATGGTATCGCTCTTCGTGCTATTTGGTTAAAGTTATGCCGTATGTTAGTACCCAACTTAAACTTTAGCTGGCGGCTGAGGTTTGTTGTTTAGTCAGTGATTCCACGATTGTATTGTTACGTATGCAGCTGCGTCAATGATCTTCACGTGCCATATATTATATTTATAAAAGTTTTTGTTACGAAATCGCTCTAAATAAATATGTATAGAACACGATAACCAAATAAGAAAACACAAGAAATATGAGAGAACTCAAATCCACTTTGCACAAGTCAGATTTACAACGCTCTCTCACGTGTAACTCTCAACTGTTTTCCTACTCAAAGAAGGACTCTTCTTTCTTTGCCTCTTCAAAGAAAGACTATCCTCTCTTTCCTACTAAGAGAAGGACTCTTCTATCTTGGCCTACTCAAAGAAGAACTCTCCTCTCTTTCCTTCTCAGAGAAGGACTCTTCTCTCTTACCCTTAAACACAATACAAGACACCTTACTTATACTTGGAGATAAGCAGTGATCTTCTCTCTCCAAGAAATGTGGGACAAGATGTCTTATATACTAAGGGCCAAGTTGTAACTTTCTTTGAGTAACCGATGTGGGACATAAATACAAGACATATATCAACAATCTCCACCTTGGTTTGTATTAACAAACCACTCCATAAGGAAAGTGTAATATGCCTTCAGTACGTTCTTCATGTACTCCACCTTGCATCCCCTTTAAAGGTAGGGATTTACTCCACCTTGAACTCAACAAGAAAGAAGATGAATCAAGCTCAAGCAATGCTTGAACTTCTCTGTCGTGACTGTCTTTGTGCTTATATCAACTGCGTAGGTCATCGGCCCCATCTGCCTCTCACCATAGCATAACGTCGATCCCTTGTCCAGCTGTAACACTGTAATCCCCTTACGTGCGTCAGCCCCATCCTTGGACACCAACGTGATCATCCACTCTACCATCATCATCACCCTGCAATATGGATTAAGCGTAGCGCTCGACTTCTCCATGAAGTCCATCCCAAGCACCACCCCAAGCTCATCCATGTCGATGATGTTGAAGTCGGCCTTCCCTGTCCATCCGTCGGTCCTCAAATCGACGTTCTTGATGACTCCCTTCGTCGGTCGCTCATCGGCATTCATGGCCATGAACCAACTCCCATCCTTAGTTGGTTTTAGCCCAAGCCACTCTATAACCCTCGGACTCATGAAGTTATGGGTAGCCCCGGTATCCACAAGCAATTCTTGAGTCTTCCCGGCAACATCCACCGTTGCGTAGAGCAAGCCTCTTTTCTTCTTGCTCTTCCTCTTCTTGGCAGTTTCTTCCTTTGACTTCTGCACGAACGCATTGACCATCTGCAATGCCCTTATGCGTGCCTCCCCGTCACTGTTGGAAGAATTCCTCTTGCTGCCTTTGTGCTTCTCGAGGAACGCAATCATCTTGCCCTTGTGTGGGCAATCCCTTCTGTAATGCGGACCTGCATAGTAGAAGCATTCTCTTCTAAGCCCTCCATGAGCCTTGTGGTCACGAGATTCACCCCGCTTGCGACTTTCTCCATGCTTATTCTCCTCCTTGTGATGGCGGTGACGTACCTTGTCCCCACTCCGCTCATCATCGATTGCCTTGGGTGAGCCACTCTTCGACTAACCATCTCCCCCATCTTTGGCATGCTCGTGCCTTGGAGATCTCGACCTTTCACGTTGCTTGAAGTCTTCCAACCTCTCGACAATTGCCATGGCGAAAGCCAAGTCGCGAGGTTCCCTCCGCCGCAACTCCGTGGCAGCCAACTCCTGCAACCTGTTAATGAAGAAGCATAGTCGCTGTCTCTCGGACATCTCTGGTATTTTGAGCATTAAAGTCGAGTACTCCTTCACATACTCACGGATGCTTCTCTTCTGCCTCAGCCGTCGAAGGTTGATCATCGCCATATCTTGATGCTCTCCGGATAGAGCTGCCTTTTCAGTTCACGCTTGAACTTCTCCCACGTTTTGACGTCGCACCAATCCGTATAACAACGCCTCCACCATGAGGCAGCTGTATCCGTAAGGTACATGACCGCCGTATGCACCTTCTCCTCCTCGTCGATGTCGAGGGCTTCAAAGTACCGCTCCAAGTACCAAAAGAAGTTATCCACATGCCTCGCCTCTCTCGTTCCATCGTTCGATCTCGGCTCCGGTATTTTCTTTTGCCTTGGCTGCACCGCGATACACCTCTGCCTCGTAGCTCTTGTAAGCTCCTTCTTACAAGCAGCTAGTTCTTCTTGGAGCTCCGTGACTTGTCCCTTGAGATCCTTGTGCCGTTGCACCTCCCACTTGGTGAAATGAGCGACCCTCTCCTCGATCAAGTCATCTAGCTCCTCTGCAAACATATCGACTTTCCGTTCCAGCACAGTTAATCGGCTGTCTACTTCCAAGTCATCTAATCTATTAAAGATTAGCTCCACCTGACTTGCGACAGTCCGCTGCACCTTCTCCTCGTCAATGTCGAGGGCTTCAGAGTACCGCTCCAAGTGCCAAAATAAGTTATCCACCTGCCACACCTCTCTCGTTTTATCGTACGATCTCGGCTCCGGCATTTTCTTTTGTCTTGGCTGCACTGCGATACATCCCTGCCTCGTAGCTCTTGTAAGCTCCGTCTTACAAGCAGCTAGTTCTTCTTGGAGCTCCATGACTTGTCCCTTAAGGTCCTTGCACCGTTGCACCTCCCGCTTGGTGACATGGGCGACCTTATCCTCGATCAAGTCATCTAGCTCCTCCGCGAACACATTGACTTTCCTTTCCAGCACAGTTAATCGACTGTCTACTTCCAAGTCATCTAATCTATTAAAGATTAGCTCCACCTGACTTGTGACAATCCGCTGCACCTTCTCCTTGTCAATGTCGAAGGCTTCAAAGTACCGCTCCAAGTGCCAAAAGAAGTTATCCACCTGCCACGCCTCTCTCGTTCTATCGTACGATCTCGGCTCCGGCATTTTCTTTTTCCTTGGCTGCACCGCGATACACCCCTGCCTCGTAGCTCTTGTAAGCTTCTTCTTACAAGCAGCTAGTTCTTCTTGGAGCTCTATGACTTGTCCCTTGAGATCCTTGTGCCGTTGCACTTCCCACTTGGTGAAATGGGCGACCCTCTTCTCGATCAAGTCATCTAGCTCCTTAGCGAACACATCGACTTTCCTTTCTGGCACAGCTAGTCGCCTATCTACCTCCAAGTCATCTAATCTATTGAAGATTAGCTCCATCTGACTTGCGACAGTTCGCTACAAGTGCTCTCCAAGTGCCTCGAGCTCGCTCCTCATGCATGCTTTGGCATCCCCTGTCGCACTGCTCAAATCCTTTATCGTGCTCTGCCATATGCCAAAATTCGTCTTTCCATCGAATTGTCACAGGCATACTTCATGGTCGTGTTGTCTACATATTTATCCTCTCAAATCGATTTCAATTTTGCCAAAAAAATAAACCTGGAAGCTCTGATACCACTTGTTACGAAATCGCTCTAGATAAATATGTATAGAACACGATAACCAAATAAGAAAACACAAGAAATATGAGAGAACTCAAATCTACTTTGCACAAGTCAGATTTACAACGCTCTCTCACGTGTAACTCTCAACTGTTTTCCTACTCAAAGAAGGACTCTTCTTTCTTTCCCTCTTCAAAGAAAGACTATCTTCTCTTTCCTACTCAGAGAAGAACTCTTCTATCTTGGCCTACTCAAAGAAGGATTCTCCTCTCTTTCCTTCTCAGAGAAGGACTATTCTCTCTTACCCTTAAACACAATACAAGACACCTTACTTATACTTGGAGATAAGCAGTGATCTTCCCTCTCCAAGCAATGTGGGACAAGATGTCTTATATACTAAGGGTCAAGTTGCAACCTTCTTTGAGTAACCGATGTGAGACATAAATAGAAGACATATATCAATAGTTTTGAATCGACCCATACTCATTAAAAACAAACTTTAGTTCTTACTTAACTTGTAAGAGCATGCGAGATAAAACAAAAGTAAGCTAGTAGCAATAATTACATCATAAGAATTTAGTGACTTTATCATGTGACTTGTAGGGATGACCATCGACCAATGTGAGGCCTTCTTGGTGCAAAATAAAGGATATGATGTTGGTCATCTATGCAATTAAGAACTTTTGACTGAGCATTTAGAATTACTTTATGATGTATACAATCTACGCTCTTCGAAATACAAGCACTCGAAATTTCTAACTCTATGATGCTTAGAAATACATTTTTAAATTACATGAAATTTGGGGAACTTTCTTATTCTTTATCAATACGGTTAAAGATAGCCCACTGGTCATGAAATTCGGAAGGATTTTACATGTTTTGCATCGAACTTGAATTCTTGGAATATATATGGAGCAGCACCATTTTCATGTTGGTTGTAGAACTTTTTTCGAACTTCAGATGAGTCTGATTCGTGAAAAACACTTGATAGAGATAAGTTGAGAAGATAATAAAGTGGTCAAATAAGATTTTCAAGTGAAAGAACCTCTCAGCTCATCATATGAAGGTTGTTAAAGTTTCCGGATATTTTTTGGTAAAGGTAGAGTCTAATGTTGCGATCGACGTAAAGTACCATCTTTCCGAGATGAATAAGATTTGATACTAAGAAAGCTGTATTCTTAAACACCATTTTTCCAAACTGGAATACGTTTGTCCACCATAGCCGAGTAGTCTGTATACACCCGTAGTTGGCATTTATACGACATGGGTGTGAGGCTCTGGGATATGATCTTTGTCAGGTTAAATGCTTTTTATGCACTACAATTCGAGATTTCATATCCATCTTTACATACTGGATTATCTCATTACTGGCTGGACCTTGAACATGTCATAGGATTAAAAAGTGGTTACGAATCACAAAATCCCAGCGATAGATACAATTATTGGTGGCCTTGAGAATTTCTGCAAGATTCTAAAATGAGAGTGCAAACAAGTGCAAAAACCAACAGATAAGAATTGTGCATGAGTTGTACAGAACTGAGGACAAGCAAGAGCCACAAATATGTGTAGCATGTGGTTATGACAGAGGGTGTACACTGGCACGGCCCATTTTCATTAGCAATCACTAGTTGATAAATATCTCTGGCTTCATCATTGATGTCCATGCCCCGCTACTTTCTGGTATATATAGGTATCCTCACAAGGTCAGGAGTACCTAACAAAGAACAATGAAGAACAAAGTGATGATGGCTTCTAAGGCAATTGCTGCTGTTATTCTACTAAATGCCATATTTTTCACTTGTGTCACATCCACAAAGGTCGTATGCCCTCCGGGGACTCCGTCCGTCCCAAAACAACATGCCAAGTGCCCAAAAGACACCCTCAAGTTTGGTGTTTGTGGTGACTGGCTAGGACTGGTTCATGAAGTTATTGGGGCTAAGCCCAGCAGCCAGTGTTGCGCGTTGTTGACAGGCCTTGCTGACCTTGAAGCTGCATTGTGTTTATGCACTGCAATCAGGGCCAATGTATTAGGCGTCATTAAGCTCGAGGTTCCCGTTGCCCTCAGTTTGCTTGTTAATTCTTGTGGAAAGAAGGTTCCTGAAGGCTTCAAATGTGCATAATCCATGGGGATGTGATGTTGGTGTGAACTGTTACTCATTGTTCTTTGTTCAGCTTCTGCAAAATTGACTTTTTCATCGTCCTGAATGTAACATATGCATGCTCTTCATGTTTGTATTGCAGTATTCCAAAAGAAATACAGTTCCTTAGTATTGGTTACATTCCGATTGGGGTCATAATTAGATTCTACTGACCACAATCGGAATCCCACGTCAAATAAAAACAGAAAATGTACATGATATCTTGTTAACGTCACTAATATTCAATAGCCTGCTTTTGGTTTTACAAGTTCGGCTGTTATAAATTGTCAGGAGGAACCAGGTTGCTGCTGCACCCTTTTCTTTATTTGGGCTTGTACCTAATTGAAATGTCTGATGAGGTTTTCTTGTTCAAATGAAAATGATAAGAAAGAACATAAGTACTATCCTCCATTTGTCCAAGTCTTTCGAAGTAATAACCTATAAGCAAGCAACCATTTCAAGGTTGGAGACAGTTAGATAGCATTGCGTTTCTCAATGAGAGTCCAAGAAGTATACGGCTATGCTGATAGGAACCGTAAGATCATACCTAATTCGAACTTCTATCTGCTCGAAAGCTTTGATTATAAGAGAATAGGCCGAAGAGTATATATCATGCATTAACCCGTAAATATAATTGTATTATATTTACGGGTTCTCTATTAATATGAATGGCAACATGGAAGGATACTTCAGTAGTAAGAGCGGATTAAGAAAAGGGGATCCCATTTCCTCCTATCTATTCCTTCTAGTAATGCAGGCATTCTCATGCCTACTTGATGACTCTGCTCAACACAATGATTTCAACTATCATCCAAAATGCCATGAGCATAAAATTACCCATGTGTGTTTTGCTGATGACTTATTCATCCTAGCAGGAGCCAAGTGTCATACTATCCACATTATCAAGCAAACTATCCAAAGATTTGGCAGTATGTATGGGTTGTATCCTAATCTGCAAAAGAGTGCTATATTCATTGCAGGATTAAATGAAGAAGATACTAATTTGTTGGTGCAAGACGTTGGTATTCCCCTTGGTACTTTTCCAGTGACTTATTTGGGTGTACCTCTGATTACTACAAAGCTGAAAACCAGTGACTGTCAAATCCTTATTGACAGAATATTGGCTAGAATTAATTGTTGGACAGTCAAGCACCTATCTTATGCAGGGAGAATTCAGTTGACCATTTCAGTAAATATGAAAAACCTTCTAACGCGGCGGAAAGAGCTTCACATCACAAGATAAACAACGATTATCACACAAGAAGAGTGTCTATTGGCGGGTCTTTGATGCCTAAATCAGTTTCCATTGGAGGAGAAAGTTGATGAACATAAAGGTCTAATGTTCAGGGTATAAGAGCTCAGCTTTACGCAAATCTAAGAGAGGCCTGCTTGTTTATGAGGAGAGTGAGGAGGTTACACTCTTAAGATAGGATTAGACCACCTCAATAGTAGTTACCATGTAAGATTATATTGTCTGGTCTACATTCAATATTGTGCTTAAAGTTATCTATACTACCTATAAAAAAGTATGAATATTGTAAATCATTTATTCTATTTTTGTCCTTCGTTAATCACTCTAATAACAATCCTACCTTTTTATAAATACTATTTTTAATTACTAATTTTGTTATCACTTCTGTTTTTGCACTCTGTTAGTTATTCCAATGACAACTCTATTCCCTAATTATTTTTTTGTAATGTGTTTAATGAACATTAGGTCATAAATTTAATCTAAACCTACATTTACACATTGAGAAACAAAATGTGTGGTTGCGAAAAATATATTTATGTGTGTGTGTGTGTGTGTGTCTACACTACTTATAAAAATATGAATGTTATAAATCATTTTTTGACGATTATGTTCTCTGTTAATTACGTCAATTACATTCTTACCTTTCTTTTATTACTCCCTTTTAAATTTTGATGAAATTAAAAGAACATTGGGTAACGAATCTATTCTACACATTGAAAAATGAAAAGTGTGATGAGAAAGAAAAACTAAATAAAAAATTCATTTATTATTCTTTTTTTAATTTGGTCAAAATGAAATAAATATCAGATATTGAATTAGTTCAAGAGAACTATGATTTTTTTCCCTTGCATTTTTAGGTTAGCAAACAATTAACCAATTGAAAAACAAAAATAAAATAAAGAAACTGAAATACGTGAAAAATCAATTAAGAAACAAAAAATTGTTGAAAAAACAAAAACAGAAAAAAAGTTCAAATATGCATAAAAAAATAAGGCTTAAATATGTTCGGTTATTGCATTAGAAGACCGAGTGTTTTTCATTTCTTATTGATGAAATGCAAAGTACTTGGTGTTGAAAATAATAAATCTTAACAATAAACTAATTTAGCAGATTACAAAATTAAAGACGTAAATTTATTCTTATAATTTCTCCATTTGCTTTTATTTTCAGCAGTACCATCACACATTTCTTCAATCCAGAAGCTTACAAAAAATATTTTCAAACATTGAACTGATCACAATTACGAACATTAAATATGCATTTCTTTTAAAACAAGTCACATAAAAAGAAATAAGAACATAATTGAATTACATTATTTTGATCTCAAAAAAGATAATAATAGCATCTCAAACATTACTCTCGACTATATCAACGTACAATGCACGTGCTCTATACTAATGTTCTTAATGATCTGTATAAAACATAACGATAAGAACATAACGGAAGGTCTATCACACCTCTAGTCATCTATGACTATTACAGATGCCACATTAGGCATGCAAATTAGTAAGTCTTACAACTCGCGAAAATCTTCAAAAGTCATTTTCTCTCAAACAAAGCGAAAAAAAAGCGCCGCCACCGTCGGTTTCCTCCGGCGTCTGGTGGCGTGGTAGAATAGGGTGTTTGTGTGCTTGTGTTTCTTCTTCTTTTGTGAGTCGTTCCCATCTATGTGCCTGTGGTTGCTGCTATTGGAGGCCTGGTTCAATCTCTGTCATCGATGGCTCCCGGCACTGGTTTCCGTCGGAAGCCATCTTATGGGTTTGGTCGCATATATGGGTAAGGGTTACGATCTGGATTGCTACGGCTGGTTGGGAAGCAAGGTGGAAGTTGCTGAGTATGGATCGTGCATAGTGGTGGGTGGCCTGTTGGATTTGGGAGTGGGGGTCAGAGACGGAAATTTTTGGGTTTTAGGTGTGGATGCCGGAGACGAGAAATATGTGGTTTAGGGTTTGGTGGCCGACGAAAGGAGTATGTGGAATTTGGGATGGTTGGCTGGCGAAGGGAGTCTGTAATGGGTTTTTTCTCCTTCTAGGGTTTGTATCCCTCTCCCCCCTTAGTTGGTTCCCCTTCCCCCTGTTCACAGAAAGGTTGGTGGGCTTGTTGCCGATGGTGGTTGTGATGCTCCGACTGTGGGTACTTGTGATGGCGGTGGCTGTTGAGGTGGTGGGCTGGCTCTGGTCGTGTTAGGGGGATTCGGCAGTTGGGGCTTAGGGATTGGGTGGTGGTTGCGGTGGTGGGTTATGGACTGAGGGAGGGGTGACAATTTTCCAGTCGGTTCCCGGTGCCAGAGTTGGTGGGTGGATGGAGCATATGGGGTGCCGGAGTTGCTGGTTAACGGAGGAACGGTGGCCGGTGATGGCGCCGGTATCAGGCTTAGCGGTGCAAGGCGGCGCGTGAGCGTGGGGATCGGGGGGGGGGCACTTGCTGTGCATGGCTGACAGCTGTGTAGCTTGGGCACCTGGGCTGCTTCATTGACTTTTTTGTGTGTTCTTTGGTCTTGGGCTTTTTTGGATTTTGTTGTTTTTTTAGTTTTTGTCTTTTCTCCAGTCGTAGGTTCACCTTTGGGACAGGGTGTTGTACCTGGTGTATAGTTAGTGTCTTGGCTTGGGTAAATGTGCACTAATCTTTTATGCAGGTAGTCTTCGGTGGAGGTTCCTCGGCGATAAAGCCGTTCTTGTTTTAGTCGCTCTCAAATATTCAAGGACGTCTGGCTATGTGTCGGTCCTTGTCTGTGGTTACATTGCAAGGGATACGGGTCACCAGTTATTTTTTTTTATTGTACTCTATCTTGTACTACTTGTTTATTAATAATATGATGATGATGATTACCTACAGTCAAAAAAAAAAAATTAGTAAGTCTTTATCAAAAAGATGTTAAAGATTAACCAAGAAAAAAAAAGGACATCACAGTCGTACAGTGTACGTGCCATGTGCCACCAAACACAATCTCTGTAGTTTCACAAGGTCTTGAAGCTTGCCTCTTTCATAAGGACTTGAGTCTTCACCCACATGCAGCGCTGATTTGAATTTCGAGTTAGCCGCTTGTTCGGGTCTTTCAAAATCAAATGTAGGACACTTCCCTATAATTTAGCGGTGTCGACGAGGATGGGGGGTCCGATTCGAAGCATGATGTAATCATCATTTTGAGTTTGCGTGTTACGTGTGGATTTGTTGGCTAATTACAAAAGTCAAACGTTTGGTGAGTGTAGTGATGCTCGCAAGCCAATGAAGTCGTGGGAGTTAGGTTTGTATCGTGGAGTGGCGAGCAGGTGATGAAAATGATTACCAGTCCGGTCGTTGTCATGGCAGGGCAAGTGTAGGGAGGATGTAATTCATTACGGCAAGAGTGGGACCGAGACAGATCCGCGATATGGGGATCGGATTTCGTCGTGTTTTGTCTATTAAGCAACGGTTTAAAGAGGTCACGAGATATTATGCTAATGCAATTTTTGAAAAAAAACATATTTATTTGTTTATACTTTTTTTTGTTTCTATCGCTTTTTAAGATTTAAAGAATTTTTGTATTATCAAAGTTTGATCGAACAACGACCGCATCAAAAGAATATGAAAACTTCTTTCTAAAGGCATTGGCACATGTACGGACGCACGGTGCAAAGGATTGCTGAAACTTAGACACAAGGTGTAAGCGTGTGCTTTTTAAAGCGAGACATAAAATAGAAATGAATAGATTATATTGTATTAAACCAATAAAATCACGTAAAAGAAGTTCCAGAATTAAGATTTAATGAACTTTTGACATAAAAAAGTAAAAAAAAAATTCAAATCCAATGAGAAATACTTACGTAAACATCATGTCATCGTCATCGTGCCAAGGCAACAATGATTTTTTCAAAGAGAATTATAGACTCCAACTCTGTTAAAAACTCATTCTCAATTTCACCTTTGATACATGCTATCTAAAGTTAGAGAGGCAAGCTTGAATAACGGGAAGAAAAAAAAGAAAGAAAGAAAGAAAATAATCTTGACTTGGTACTCGTGATTTGGTCACCAATTACATCGAAGAAGGTAGTTGTCATTTTTTAATTTACGGTGTACTCACATTAAAAGTCTATTCGACATAGTTAGTGAATAGAAAAAGGATGTAAACTTTAAGAAAATATATAACGAAAGTCGATATCGTGAAAAGAAAAAGACCCCCCCCCCCCCCAGGGGCGGACGCACGTTGGGGCAAGGGGGGGCTGAAGCCCCTCCTGGCTTCAGGGAAATTTTTTTTTTTTTTTGGGAATCGCACTGACGCCGTTCCCGAGATCCCGTTCCCCGAGGCCCAATCCCCAATACCCCGTTCCCCGACTCCGAGAGACCCACAAGCACAATCGACTCTCTCTCTCTCTCTCTCTCTCACGGACTCTCTCCTTCACGGCTTCACCGGCGACCGGCGACTCTCCTTCACGGCTTCACTCCGGCGACGCCCTTGAAGAAGAAGAACCAGATCTGAGACTGAGACCCGCAGTCCCTGCCTCCCGCAGCGACCCGCCCCTGCCTTCCACAGACCCGCAGTCTCACGGCCGCGAGTCCCACGTCGACGCCGACGCGACGCCGGCTGCTGCGGTGCTGCCGCCTGGCTTGGCGCCTGCCTCTCTTCTTGTTGTTTTGCCGTTTTGGAGCTTTGGCAGTTGGTACATTCTCTTCCAGTTCCAGTCTTCCTTTTTAGTCATAGATGATAGATGAGCCGGGTACATTTTTCTATGTCTTAATGCCTAATGGGGCTTTATAGTTCCCAAGTTCCAACAGAGAAGGGGGTGGGTTAGGGAGTTCACATTAAAAAATAGAGTTCACATTAAAAAGTAGAGTTCACTGTTATCACTATATAATTATTATGGTGAATTGGTGATTAGTGACAAAAGTAGAGTTCACATTAAAAAATAACTCTAAATAAGCACATTATTATTAAGTGTCAATTTTGTAGAACTGTACAAGCACAATTAGAAGTACTAATTAAGGAAAAAATAGTAATAATGTTGGCAACAAAAGTGAAATATTAAAGCAATGGAAATATTTTAATTTTTCATTCTCATTTTTTTTCTCTCTTTTTATCAAATTAATGCAGGCACATGAAAGTTTAGACCAACACCTGTATTGGTTGCGTCAACTGCATATCCTAACTCATCTTCATCAGTTGTGGCTCTTTGAGGTAATGATTATATTTTAGTTTAATATGATAATATGTTAACATTTATATTTTAGTTTAATATGTTAAATTTAGTGTAATATGCTAATATAATAATATGTACAGTTATTTAACTATGTGAATTTGTGTTGAGATATTAATATTTTATTTCAATGTGCGTGTGTTTTATTTGTATGTTTTATAAGTACACTTTGTTTTTAATATTATTTTAAAAAAAAATTGGTATCGGACATATAATTTTTGCCCCCCCTAAAAAATATTCCTGGTTCCGCCCCTGCCCCCCCCCCCCCCCCCACATAGTCTCTGCTACTCCGCCGCCACCATCCACTTTCTCCGGCTTGTGGCGGTGTGGTATAGTAGTTTCCCTTCTGTTGGGTGTTTTTGTTGTTGTTGTAGTCCAGCTGCTTTTCTCTTTGGGTTTTGTGGTGGTGCCATCGGTGGTCAATTGATCTCCGATGCCAATCGATTTTTGCGTCAGGCTTTAGACGGGTGGTGGCTTATGGGACTGGTCATGATTGGCTATGGGATTAGGTTAGGTTGACAATGTTTGGTGGGTCGAAAGCTACGGATTTGGGTTTAATCGTTGTTGGATTGCTCAAAGGTGTTGTTCGCAGTGGGTGGAGATGGGATTATGTGGTATTCTGTTGAGTCTGTGGATGGGAATTTCCCTTCTAGACGTGTACCCCCTAGTTGGTTCCCCCTCCCCCGGTTCATAGAAAGGTTGGTGGGCTTGTGTTGCTGATGGTGGTTTTTGTTTGGTCGTTGCTTTCTAGATGGGGGTTTGTGGTGGTGATGGCTCTGGAAATGATTGACACGGCGGTCCAACAGTTAGGTCTTGGGTTTCTGGTGGTGGATGAAGTGAAGGTTTGTGGGTTGACAGGGAGGTGTGACAGTCTCTGCAATAGGTGGGTGACGAGGTGGTGGTCCGGCGGCGGCCGCGACGACGAGGTCTCCAATCTTCCATGCGGTGGCGCTACTCCATGTGGCGGTGCAGGAGTTGTCGTGCCCTAGCGACACATGGCTTGGTGTTCTCTAATGTTGGACGTGTGGCTGTGAGTTGGCAGACCCAGCGGGCACATGTCTCTCGTGGATGGTTATGTTTATCCTGTTGGAAAAAAAAAAACCTGTTTGGTTTTTTATTTTAGTACTAGTTTAGTATTTTTTTTTTCCTGTGTTAATTATGTACTCTATTATTTATTTTATCTCTTTTGGTTATAGTTTAGATTTATCGGATGGGGAGATGTCATCTGTGTGTTGTTTTTGTTTGTTTTGTTAGCCAGCATGTTAGCTCTTTTTTTTTATTGTGAGTTTATTGTGATACCTGTCAGATGAAGTTGACATCCGTATACGTATTTGTTATTATTGTTACCTTTATAGATAACATGTACTTTGACTGTTCAACAGTCATTTCCAAATATATTTTTTGCAGTTTTTTAAAAATTGGCTACCGTCAAAGCACAAGCAAGAATAAGGAAGCCCATAAGCATATGCATGGATCTCTCCAAATGTTTGTTGGAAGGATGACACAGTAAATATGGGGACATAACACAATATTACAGTTTATTTCAGATTTTTTCCCCTTTCGAGGTCAATATTTGAACATTCCTTTCTATTTTGGGTGCTGCATAATTGCATTTTCTGCTTTTCCATTTCTTCAAAGGATGAGAGGAATGTTTTGTGAACGTAATGACAGACAAACTCATTATCATCAAGGTCAATGATAGGGAATCAAGTTGTTCCCTAGCAAGGTACACTTTTGGGAGTTTGGACCATCTGTGCATGACTCCTTATCAACGTGGCGTGATGTATTAATGTAATTACTTTGTGTTGAATATTTGTAAATCAGAACATCTAAAGATAATCAAAAGTACATTTTTTTTACAACTTCTTGGAGCATTGAAATTTGAAAGTATTGAGTCAATGCCGCGGGCATTAGTCACCCGAAGAACAAGGAAGAAGTAGGAAAGTATCAATGTTCGATCGCAGTTGCGGATGAACCGACAAGTTTGCAACCGCGATAATTTGCGAATAATTCACATTCCAAAAAATAATCTTGTTTGCCTTTCAAATACATTACCTTTTCTTCTTTTAATTTTAAAGAATAGATAGCATTTTATATCGCAACAACGCTCTTTTCAATTTAAACTCACTAAATCCCATAGAAGCTACCACCAATGTTGAAAAACCTAATTTCCTTCTAGAGCATGCAACATAGAAGTAACTGAAGAGCAGCAATGTACGAGCTGAAACAATTGCGACCCAATAGACCAAGTCATGCGGAAACTATTTCTTTATTTACCCTTTTCTTGCCAATTTAATAAGCCGGGAGCAAGAGAAAGGGCAGTCATAATAGCACTCAGGCCCTGTTTGTTTTGCGGAAATCGTTTCTGGAAAAGAATTTTCGCATTTTCCGGTGTTTGGTGCTTGGAAATCATTTTCTAGAAAAGGTTTTCCGGTATTTGGTGCATGCATAAGATTTTTCAACGGAAAATGATTTCCAATCACACTATTTCGAGGAACAAAATGTCGGAAAACCACTTACCGATTAAAATTGCGTAAGTCATTTTCCGAACCACTAATCAATTTAAGAGGGTAAACATTGAAAAAACTTTCACCCGAGCAATGTTTTCTTTTGACCCTCAAAATTGTGGCCCAACCGAGCACCAGCATGGCCCAGACTATATGCGGCCCACAAACTGTTACCCCAATCAAAGAAGAAATATTTGCTACAAATGTTCACCTAAAATGGAAATATCAAAAAGGCTATCCAATTGCATAGTGCTCATTCAGGATTGTAGAGATTGGATTACTAAAAGGTTCAAATAGAGGTTTGTATCGGAGTAGGTGGATCCAAGAGCAGTGATGCCTCGCAAATAAGTTTTCTTACTCTTTATGTCTAAACAAATTTAAGTTTATGTCAAGATTAAAAGTAAATAGAACTACCACAAAAGATACGAGTGCCAACACTGATGAAACACTCTCTCAATCTCAATCTATGTAGAGTTTAGGATTTTATGTATATGCTCTAGCATTACGGGTGACCGATGATAAGTTATTTCAGGCATTTTTTCTTTTTATGTAAATTATACAGGCGATTTACGACGGTCGACTAAGTACTACACACTAATTGACCATCTTTCTTAGAGCCAGAACAAACGTGCTGTTGTTAACCAGTACTGTGCCTACCACGTTAGCAGCTTTTGTCCATGACAATTATTCGCACATTTTTTTTCTTCTGTTTACTGTACATTAATCTTTGACCAGAAAGCTTAGAAGTCGGATCAAGTACTGCACAACAATTGACCATCAGAAATAGAAAGCCCATCACTAATCGAACCCCAAACCCGAGCCCGCTTACCAACACAAGGCAACTCCTGGCCCAACTCAGCCCAACTACTACTGGGCAAGCCCAAATACCCGCTAGAACCCAAGGCCCGGTCCTCCACCACAGCCTTCAAGGCCCTCCTCAACGTCTCGACATCCTCCTCCCCGCCACCACCGCAATCCCGCCACACCACCACCACGACAGCCTTCGTCCGCCCACCGACAGTCGCCATCTCCACCCTCACCGCTGTGCCCCGAACTGACCGGACCGCCGCGGTCAAGTCCCGGTTCAGACCGGGCCGGTCCTCGCAGCAGACGGTCACTTTTACCGTTTTGCCCTCGGCCCCGCCGTCGCAGTAAGAAACCGTGAACTCGTCATCTTCGCTGGGTAAGAAATACGAGAGCGATGACCCGGTGGTGCTACCGCCACCAGAGCATTGCTCTCCGTCCTGCCGCGCCACCAGGTCAGCCACCACCTGCTTCAGTTCCTTTACGCGGCGAACCGCCTCCGTTAGCAGCGATGCCTTATCAGTCTGCACATTATACGCAGTGATAAATGGTATGCAGCATCGGAAAAGAACTTCAAGTGATAGAGACAACCTCGTACAACTAACGGACGAGAATGAGACGAGAGTAGAGTAAAGAAAATTAAACTTGCTCTTTTGTCCTTTAAAAATTACTCGAGCTTGTTAGAACCAGATGAGAGAATAATAAACTCGATTCTCTTTATTTTGAGAATTTAGTTAGATCTTGTCTGTTCTATCACGTTATTTATATGACATTTACGACAACAAATTTCTTATATGTATGGCACGCACAAAGGTAAAAGATGACCAATGCAACGGGCGTTTGGAGGTATACATACCAGTTTTATCACTAGCATCTTCTTGAGTGGTATTACTCATGCCTTTTAGTTACACGTTTATATTTTAGCGCGACGCGTTTTAATTCGTCCAGGATGTATGCAATGTGGTGATATGGTGCATAAAGACTCAGAGTTGTTGCAAAAAGCCTCATTCTTGTCATTTAATCATGTTTCAAGTTTCGACCTTTTTACCTGAGGATGAAAATTTGTTTCAACGATATAAGTTTCCGTCATGTCGTTCATGTTCTCATTAATTTCAATTGTATAAAAGAAGATAACGCAAAAAAATTCGTTGCTTCGTAAATCATTGGAAGAACTTAGATCCTTTTCTTAAGGGGTGAATGAACTCCTCCGAGCATCACCGAAAAAAAAAAAGGCTCTGGCAGCAGTCTTTAAGGGCGAGGCCAGTATTGTTAAAGGCGCAAGCGCACCTAAGGCGCAAAAGGTCCCTGGAGCCTAGGCGCAAGGCGTAGGCGCGCGCCTTTTCGAAGCGAGGCGCAATATTAAATTAAATATAAATAAATAAATAATAATACACTAAAACAATAAATTATGTAAAAAAAATAATAATAAGAACATGACAATTAACAAACTTCCAGACCCTAGACAAAAGTAAACTAGTCAATTTTGTAAACTAAAAGAGGAAAAAAAATTGCTGCAATTGACACTTAATTGTTGCTACGTACAATCAATTGCTTTCACAAACACCTCTCGAAATACATTTCCTAAAGCTACTTTTCAAGCATAACTACTCATATTACCAACCACATTTATCGAGTATTTATCGATATTAATCAGCAAGAAGCAATTTTTCTGTTCAAATGACAGCCAAAAATCTTTTTGTGCTAAATGAAAAAAAATTCAAGTTTGAAAACCAAACCGGTTACCTAACAAAGTCAGCAACCAAAGTTCCAAATATTTTCGAAGGGGCACTGAAGAGCAGGGCAGCAGGCGGCGACTGAAGAGCAGGGAGATACGTCGGCGACTGAAGAGCAGGGCAGCAGGCAGCTGAAGCAGGCGCTGCAGGCCAGCGACTGGAGCGCAGACGGCGGAGGAAATGAGAAATGCGCTGGCGACTGAAGAGCAGGGCAGTAGGCGGCTGAAGCAGGCACTGCAGGCCAGCGACCGGAGCGCAGACGCCGGAGGAAAGGAGGGATGCGCCGGAGAGCAGAGACAGGAGTGCGACGGCCGACGGTGAAGAACTGATTTGGGTCTTTGATTCTTGGGTCGCGACGCAAGGTGAGAGACCGTGAGAGACAGAGAGCTTGGGCGTGAATCAAAAGGGGGTTTTGACTTTGTAAAGACAAAAAAAGAAAATCGACGGCCCACCACCCATGTGAGGAAAATCCAACGGCTACAAAGTCTCGCGCCTACCTTGGCGCCTCCACCACCGTTGCGCGCCTAGCGCCTGGGCGCACAAGGCGCCCGCCTCCTTGAACGCGCTGGGCCTAGGCTCAGGTGAGGCGCGCTGTGGGAGCCTAGCTGCGCCTGGCGCCAAGGCGCGCTTTTAATAACACTCGCGAGGGTGAGGTACACTCCATCGTTTAGATCAGGCCTAAGAAACGTCTAACGGGCACACACAAAAGAAAAGAAAATCTTAAGCTTTTGGTAAAATAGTAAGCGCCCATGCAACACCATCCTAAGAAAATGAGAAAAATGTTGAAAATTAATTGTTTATGCCGTAACCGTACCCCATAAGCCATCCGTAACTAAGAAAATGGGAATAGAATATCTGCTCACATATAGACGATAAAAATCCTAACTAGTTTCTGGAACAGAAAAACGCTAGGAATTGACGATTTTAGCCACCAAAACACTGCTACAAGACCACAGAAAGCCACAACTTGCAAGGCCAAAAATGAAAATTGACAGACATGCTGGGGAAATTGCATAAGGGTAAGGAACAGGGTGGTGCTACCTTGACGAGGTTAGGGAAGAGGTGGCGGAGGGTGTCGAAGTGGCGCTTGATGCGCACCCGCCTCTGCTTCTCGGCCAGGGCGTGTCTCTTGGCGGCTTCGTCTGATTTATGCTTGGGCATGCCTGATCCTTCTTCTTCTACAGGGGCTGAGCTCAAGTCATCTACACCCTCCATTTCTTGGATTTGACTGGTACCATTAATGCTCCCGAGTGATCCATGGTAGCTCTGAAATGGGTTCATTTTCATATGCTTCCAGGCTCTGTATAGCAACTTCAGAGAGGAAGAAAATACTGTATGAGAAGTTAAATGGGCGAGAACATATTTATTTTGCAGTGAAGGGAGAAACAAAGGAATCATATTAAGCAGTAATGAGGAATATATGTGAATCATGAGAGAGGAACCTCTAGTGAATGCTTGCAATCATTGTTAGAACTTCATTAATGAGTGAAGGATCTCTGAGTATATTTGATATGCTGGATAGACTGGATGTTAGCATGCACTTTTGTGAAGAAAAGATGGCTGAAGAGAGCCTATGGCACAGCCAGATTTATGGAATGAAAGCAGTGAAAATCTGAACTGAAGCAGTGCCCTTTTTACAGTTGATGACGGTTAAAAGGTAAACACTGGGTCAGACGGGATTAGTGTCCGTCAAAATCAAAATGGTAGTGGTAGAGATTATCATGAATAGAATGAGGCAATGTTCTTAGCCGGTGATTAACATGGTATCAAAGTTTTGGTTTGTCAATGTCTTCAATCCGCTTATTCTCGCTGACATAATTGGTCATCGAGAATATTGATATTTGTACTATGTTGCTTGTGCACAGTTGGTGGTAATATATCCTTTGTGCACAGTTGGTGGTGATATACGTTAATTTGTCTCTCTACATGCAATCGAGTGTTAAAGCATAATATACATCGAATCCATTCTCTAACAATTTAGTTATAAGAATAGATGATAACTCAACAGATATACGTGTTTCGCATTGTTGTTTTGCTTCTAATTTGCTATAGATAAGAGTGCAGGGGTTCATCCCTTTGCAAAACAATTGGTTTTGCATGTGCCTATTGGTAATAATAAAGACCTTTTACCCCAAAAAAATGGCTGTGGGTTATTCCACAATTCTTGCTAAAGTTCTAAATGCAACAAAATTGTCTGTTCAACCGCCTAGCTATGCTCAAGTTCATGCTAGTAATCAACTATCCAAGGAGTAATTTGAAACTCAAAAAGAATTTAAATATTCTTGAAGTAGAAGTAAAGTGCACGCTTATGTTAAAATGTGTCATTTTTTTTCTCTTTTAATGAGATTGATTCCCTTTTTGAGGATCTGACCTACGCTTATGGGCGGATTATTACATGGGAATATGTTTAATTGTAAACACATAATCTTTATGCTACAGATTAGGTATTTATTTTGTTTTCCTTTGCCGCACTTAGTACGATATGAATATTTTTGTTGAAGCACAAAAGAGTAAGGAAAAAAAATATGTATGAATCCGTAAATTGATTTTGTTTAACACATGAGGATTTTGCAATTTTACTTAATTAAATGGGATAAGTCAACAATTAAGTTTCTTGAACTCCTCTAACCTAAACTCCTCGCTATCATGGATGGATCGTATTACACTAATTTTTTGTATAAATGCCTATAGCTTCATGGATCTTAGAGCATTTACTAGGATAGTGTACATTGTAAAGTTTTCTTTCTCTGGCATTCAATAGTATTATTTCGTGTGAGAAAAAATTATGGCTAAAAAAGTGCAGTTAAGAATTTTTTTATTAAAGATATCTAAAAAAAAATGTCAATAGCAATATTAACGATAATATTAGTGGGTATTATGTGAAGGGTTGTGGGCTATCCCCGCTATTGGGGTTACAGTTAAAATCTTTCATTTCGTTCAAGTTTACATTGATTTTATGTATAAAGCTGACTGCAGAGAAAAAGGCCAACAAAATTTGTCAGAGAGGACTTACACATCTCTTGCATAAATGAAAAGAATTTGGTAACCGGTCCAATCATTTTCAAGGTAGCACTACCCTACACGGCGGCGGCGGCGGCGGCGACAGTTTTTCTACCGATGGGGAATCAAAAGGTGGGACAAAATCACTGTCTACAGTAACTATCATGTGTAGACAACCACCACTCTGCGGCCTACCAAACACCACTTGCTTCCACCGCTTTCCTCTGGATCATCACCTGACAAAGCCAGTCTGAACTTTGGAAGCCATTACAAGACACTTCTACCTTTCTGGCAGAAACGTTTGCAACTCCATTTTACAGTGTCTACAGCAATTTATGGCATGTGGTACCCTAAATGCAAAACTGTGATTATGGTCTTAGTTAGATGGGATGCTCCTCTACGAATTCAAGAATGTATTAGGGTTTAAGAGGTAGCTGTTAGCTCATGCTGTATGTGTTAGGTACTCAAAAAGACATACATGTTACTTACTTTTCTATGTTGTTCTTTTCTGCAACCATAAAAAGAAAAAGTTTGCATATTGTGATTATACATGTAAATGGGCTCGATATCGAGCAATAGATGTTTCAAAGTTGAACGAGACGTAATTACACATCAACAGAATAGTCACAACTAAGTAGCGTGGAGTACACGATTATGTATTGTTTCCATCACGTACGAAATTTTAAGAGAGCATATCTAGAAAGTCTTTTAACATCTTGCACTTCTTTGTAGGCAAATAATTGCACAATTATGTACAAGAATGGAAAGCACCCAAGTACAATCTTTTCTTGCAGTGTTCATCTTTGAAGTTTGCCAATGACTCACATGGGAGTAACAAAGAGAACCTTATGCCATTGATAAAAGAAAAGCAAGTGACAACACCACAAAAGTACAGCTTCATATATGGGCTGTGGACCCAGGAACCAACAAGGAGAGATCAACATCTGATGGCAGGAGTACTAGGGGGCAGTGGAATCAGAAGAAGAGATGAGTTTAGCTCTGAAGAAGCATCAAAGCAAAGCAGAGCAGAGTAGGTTCTTGTTGTTTCTTTAGCAACAAGAGAAGCTGATGATGTTGTCATCACCCCAAGATTGGCATGTTTCCAGTATGATCCCTCAGGCACTAATTGCTGCTCATGTCTCTACCTCTTTTGGCCTTTGGTCTGAAGTAGGCTCCACAAATGGGAGTTGCCTCGGATTCGGATCCTCTTCAATATAGTCACTAAAGCGATCAGAATTTTTGGCATTGGTCGTTGAAAGGTGATGCGTCACAAGTTCCGGCATTGGTCGTCAAAACTCTTTAGCGACGCTTTGGTAGCACAGCAAAGGATGGGCATCCAGTAATTTTAGTGGCTTTTGTCGTCGTTATTAAAATTTTAGTGGCAATTTTTTGAAACCAAACACATGTAGTGATACTTTTCTCAGCATTACAACAAAGGATCCTAGTAGAAACTAAAATTCTAATGTAGGTTTTGCTTGGTCTAATTTTTTTTTATTAAATAGAGAAATATATTATACATAGCAAGCCGTTCCAGCCATACGAAAGTACATAACAACGTATTACAGACGATTTAAACAAGGGAAAAGTGCATAAGCCACCCTCGTGGTTTGGGTCAGTTGCAAAAAGACCCCTTCAGTTTCAAAAGTTGCAAGAAGACACCTGAGGTTAAACATGTGTTGCATCCGTAAAAAAATCCAACTTTATCAATGAATTGCCTAAACTACCCCTGTATATAAAGAGATCTATCCAAGGGCAAAAACGGGTTTCCAATGAGTATTTTGGTAATGCTACTTGCCATTTAAGCGCGTTTACCCCAAATGCTGTTAAAAGAGACGGGTTTTTTGACGGATGCAACACATTTTTAACCTCAGGTGTCTTCTTGTAACTTTTGAAATTGAAGGGGTCTTTTTGCAACTGACCCAAACCACGAGGGTGGTTTATACACTTTTCCCTTTAAACAAATGAAGCTAAACATTGTCCACATATGCATGAGTAGATCAAAGAGTAGATGTGTCAAAGGGTCGGGCTTGGGCCAACCCAACCCGGGCCCAGAGGGCCAGAAAAAGGGCCGGACCATTTAGGGCTTTGGGCCTTAGAAACCTGGCCCGGCCTGGACCCAAATCTAGGAAATGGAGGCCGTGTCCAAGCCCAAGCCCTAGGCCCTAACCTTAGGGCCGGGCCGGACCTGGGTCCCTGTTTTTTTTTAAATTTCCTTTTTTGTGTTGCAAAAATATTAATTCACGAAATAAATGCAATTGATATACCCTAAACCATTCAATATCTCTCTCGTGGCTAATGAAATGCCTTAGAGCTTTACTTTTACTTTATTTGAGAATATTGATTAGCAACAAAGAGTAATTTTGTTTGCAAAAAGACAATCTTTTCACAAGAGAAAATATAACTTTTAGTCATTAAGTTTTTTGTTATCTAAACTCAATAATGAATACCAACAAAACTTTTTCCAATGATATCTCTAAAAAATTTCACTCAAACATACCTCTAACTTTACATTTTACATAGTATTAGGTATCTCATTAAAAGCATGCATCATTAGACCACTTTTACCATGAACTTTCCCGTATTTTCTGGAGTTATGTTCCCAATTTTCATTGCCTAAATTGTATTGTTTCTAGTTCCTAGACAAACAAACATATATTTTCTCTTCATAATTTCATGAAACTAATACATAGGAGCCTTGCAAGTAAAAGTAGATAAAGAAGTAGGAACCATCATCACGAATTGAAAAAAAATGTGCGTGTCCAAAAAGTTAAGTAAAAAGAGAAAAATATGAAGTAGAGAAAGAATGAGGCGGGAGAAAGAAGAGGAAAGAAAAAATAATAACTCAAAATAGTTTAGGGCCAGAACCGGGCCGAGGGCCAGGCCTGACCCGGGCCGGGCCAAATTTGGAAAATATTAGGCCTGGCCTTAGCCCTGGCCCAAGGCCCTAAGGGTTAGGGCCAGCACTATTCATCTTTAGGGCTTGGCCAGGCAGCCCAGCCCGGGCCCAGAGGGCCTGAAAAATGGTTGTCTTCGGGCCTGAGAAGCCGGGCCGGGCCCGGGCCTTTTTTTTTATATTCTTATTTTGTGTTGCAAAAATATTAACACATGAAATAATTTTTTTTGATAAACCCTCATTCTTTTATGCGGGCTTGGGACCGGCTGCTTGTAATTTTGAGAAAACAAGAATGATTAGCAGTTGATTAGTTAAGCATTTTCATCTAATCCATCTGCTCCTACTTTCTCTTAACAAACATTTTGCATTTTCTCTTGACAATTCCACTTAATTTCATACCATTGCTTTTTTGTTATCTAAACTCAACAATGGATACCTACAAGGCTACAAAACATTTTTTAATGATATCTCTAAAATTTTCACTCAAACATATCTCTAGCTTTGCATTTTACTTAATATTAGGTATCTCATTAGAATCATGCATCATTAGACCACTTTTACTATGAACTTTCTCGTACTTTCTGGAGTTATGTTCCCCATTTCTATTGCCTAAATTGTGTTGTTTCTTGGTCCTAGACAAACAAATATATATTTTCTCTTCATAATTCCATGAAATAGTACAAAAGAGGATTGCAAGTAAAATGTGATAAAGAAGTAGGAACCATCATCATGAGCTGAAAAGAAATGTGCATGTCCAAAAAGTTAAATAAAAAGAAAAAAAATATGAGGTACGAGAGAGAGTGAGGCATGAAAAAGAAGGGAAAGAAAAAAAAAAGTGACTCAAAATGGTTTAGTGCCAGATTTAGGGCCAGAAACGGGCCGGGATTTTTTGGAAATTTCCATGGCCTAGTATGGCCCTTGGCCCTATGGACCAGGGCCGCACTGTTCACCATTTAGGACCGGGCCAGCCCATGTCGTTTTAGGCCCTTTTGACATCTATGTCTAAGAGCATCTAATCCATGAGTTCATGTTATAGATACTGCCGATCTAGCCTTGCAAGAAAAAGTGACAAGTCCGCCGCTTCAGTCAGCAGCTTTTTGGTCTAGTTGAATGAGAGTTCTTCCTCTTCTTTAGTAACTACTTTGCATTTGGCTTATTTTTACCTTCTAGCAAAACGAGAAATTTAAAATAGAATATGGATTTGAAACGGACATCCGAGTTATGATATATATCGTGAGCGATACAGAAATGGAGCGAATAATCTGTTCTTTTATCTAAAAAAAAAACTAACTGTCTCAATTCTCGGGAAATCAACTAAACGGTATCTGTGTGGCAATTGGGGTTCTAGATCAGAGTATGGAACTCTAGTAACATGCTTAAATCTTAGCCAGATTGCTAGGAAAACAGCCTTGCAGATCAGAAGTCCCTTACCTTATAGTGTTTGTGACACAAAAAGGTTAATAAATTTATGATTTTAGGCTAGGTGAATTATTTAAGTTGGCGGCCTTCAAAGTTCGGATTAGATTTGCAGTGAAAATGTGAAATAACTAAAGGGTTAATTCAAAACTATCCCCTGAGATTTACACGTTTTTGTATTTTGCCTCCTGTGTTTACAACTTTTGCAATAATGTCCCTCGAGATTGACAAAACCGTTGCAAATAGCTCCAAAATTGGACGTCCGTTCAATTTTGGACGTTTAGTGATCACGTGCGGTGCACATGTCATACTGGCATGGGGCAAATTTGTAATTTCCCTGCCCCTTCTTAATTGAGACAAGAGATCCACCAATGCAGTCAATTATGTCTCTCCTAGAAGTTGTTTGGCTACCTCTCATTTTCTCTTAGGATTCTTTCTCGGTCATTTGTGGCACGTGGAAAGGGCTCACGCAACTGCAGTAGGTTTAGAAAAAGGAATCGATGGTGATATTGAACCTAGTCTCTCCTTCACCCCTCTTAATTGAGACAAGAGATCCACCATTATCGGTAGAAAGATCTCAAGTTTGAATCTGTCTATCTATCCATCTATAGTTTAGATTCTGATATTAAGGGTACTCCTCTAGTCTTGGTCTTAATTATCAGAACCGCTTCATAAATTATTTTTCAAATGACTTGACCTTACAGTATCAATTTGAAATAACTATGACCTATGGTGCTAACCTGTGTTCAAATAGTTTGACCAGGCTGTGCCCAGCTTTAAAGAATTGAAGTTTGATTCATGTTACTACACGTTTCAAAATGGGCCAAGGCAAATGCTGCAACTGAAAGAACTTTCAAAGCCCTTAGAATTGATAGAACTTTGTTTGTCCATTCAATACACGAAGCGCTGTTTTCATAAGCAAAGCCTAAAGATCATATGGTTGTTGACTTAAAGATCATTTGGCCGTTCATGAAGAAGCTCATGAAAACATTTACTCCTATAGCATAATTGGCTGTATTATCAAGTTCAGTCTCAGATGTAAATTATATCTGGCTTCAAAACACAAGCAAGCCGTAAATGGCATCAAATTTAAGCTTACATTTTGCAAAATTGAGAACAGGTTAATCAATATACATTAATCACAAGCAGGAGCTCGACCACGAACACGAGCTCAAGCCTGGCTCATTTTGTTAGATGAACCGATAGCGATTCCTCATTTATCTGAATGCACAGAAGCAAGTCTAAGCTCGTCAAGAACAGCCAAGCCTGAGCTTCAGCCCCCAGTACCCATAAACTAGTAGAGTTCTCAGCTTGTTTACAGCCTAGTAGTCCGGCAGAAAGTGATGAATTTTTTGCACTACGACTACGTTTTTGGACGAGAAAACATCAACAGAAACATGGAGTAAAGATCAAAATAGCTTTCAAGAGGAACTTGTTTCAGCTAATGTGTACTTACAAAAGTTAATTGCAGTTCCCAGAATCTTCAAATGTCAGCCATCTTCCAGGACTAATACTACTGGAAAACTGGGGATCAAACCAGTTAATATTTCAGTTCCTTTAGCAGATGACATTGAAACAAAATTGCAAGATGCACTGGCCATCTTTTTGCGGCATTTAGTCACAGCGAAATGAGCTTGGAGAAATGTATCCATTTCGGTTGAATGGAGATCCAGAAGGAGCAATCAGACCAAGACTTTGCATGACTTTCAATTTCCTTGCACTCAAATCTGGAGAATTTTCTACTGGACTTGTTGCCTGACATTGGCATTTCAAAGTGTAAATCAATAAATGGGTGAGGCTGCAGGTTAGAGGAAAAAGCACTGAAAAGATCATATCCACTCACAGATTCAGGTCCATCAGGTCTTGCCTTTTTCTGCATTGAAACTACCTTCGGCTTTTGCAGTGTCTTGGAAGAAACTGCAGGCTTCATGAACAACATTCAAGCTTTAGTTGTAAAGATCACTGAATGGAGGGAAATATAAGTTTGTGGCTGTAAAGTCTCTTGGCGTCATACCAAGAGACCTGGGATCTACTCCCGCCTACCACAAGAAATTGGGGGGCAGTTTTCAAGCGACGGGGAGCACTACCCCCAATTGAGTAGCCCAGACCCAAGTGGACTCCATTGGACCAAAAAAAGAGAGAAGAAGAGAAGGTACGGTATGAGAGAAAATTTATCATGTGTCCTTTTCAAGTGGGCGCATCATGATGATGATCATGCATCGTGATTCTGTTCTGTGCCTTTTGGTTCATTATCATTTTCTTCCAAAAGTGATTCTTGATTCTTTTCACTTCTAAGTAGCCAGGGTGAGCATTTAAACTGTTGAAACCGATACAATCTTATAAATCGAACCAACCAATCCGACTAATTCCAAATCGATTGTAAAAACAGTCGGTTTGATTTTTTTTTTTCCCAAACCGCATATTCGGTTCGGTTTAAATTTTTTGAAACCGATATAAACCGAACCAAACGTAAGTAATATAATATATAAAAATTTTAACCTAACCCCAGTTAATTTTGTAACTGACTTAGTTAACCCATTCATATAAAAGGCAAGTAACCTTAAATTCTTTAACCCTAACCCATACTTTTCACTCGCCGCCCAGATCTGCCGATTGCTCCACGCCTTGCGATCTGTCGATTTCTCCACGCCTCCACGGCAGCGCCTCTACCTCCACCGCAACTGCGCCTCCATCATCCACGTCTCTCTTCTAGCCACCGTCTCCACCTCCCGCAGCTGTGCCTCCATCTCTGAGGTCTCTCCTATCGCGCCGCCTCCATATCTCCTCCAGTCTTCAAAAGTACGAAGTAATGTCTCCCACTCTCCCTTTTTCTCCCTTTTTCTCTCTTCTTCTATTTCTTCTCTTATCTTCTCTATTGTTTCTACTTTCTTGACTCTTTTCTCTTTAGTTTCGTGTCTTCTCCACATGATCTCACCAGATCTCACCAAATACAGAATAGAATAAAGTCACTTGATGACTTTATGAAACACACAAGAATCCCAAATTTTTTGGGTTTGAGTGAAATGAAAAAAATAAAATAGGCTCTATAATGACAATTTTTCTTGTCAATCAGAATTACAGATGTACTTATGTATTATGAGTTTGATTCAATTTCATTACATTTTTTCAGAATTATGGATTATATGCTGGTTGAAGGTTGATTCCAATGAAGGTTTTGAAGATGCCAAAGTCCTTGTTGTGATCTTTTTGGTTTTAAAGATTACTTTTTTTTTTTTAATTTAAGTTACTCTAATGGTTGTATTGGACTAAAATTGATATTAGCATTCTGCCATTTGCATCAAGTTGGTGTCTTCTTATATAATAACTATCTAAGCATGTATATTAATTCTCCCTTCACCGGACAGCATTATGCCGTTTGCATCATGTATATTAATTCCCCCTTCAAAGTCTTCTATCAGTTTCCATGATAATTTTATCACTTTCAATGATGATCAGCTGATGTTCGTACGTAATGAGAATGTTTCAGGTGATTAGGCTCTTTTTTAAGGTGAGTAAAAATAGGCCCCCAGATGGTGGATATCTAAAGCTGAAAACTGGAGCGATGAACACCATATCAATGTTGACAATGCCATTGAGATGCTCATGTTACATATGTGGCTAGCAAGATTTGATGCTATGGAATAATGTGTAATTTGATTAGAACTTTAACGGATACTGTGTAATTACTTGGTTAGAATTTTAACAGATGCTGTAATGATGTTGTGTGTGAAGAGTTATCATCAAGTACATGGATTCCGTTGGTTAACGGGGGGCTGGTAGTCAGGTTGATGGTTGACAGTGGCACATGGTCATCAGTAATCATGTCAGCAGTAAGGCTTTGGTGGTAGTATGGAAAGAGAGATGCGTCTGAAGGAACTAAAAGAAAAGCATGAGTAGCATTGGTTTCGAACTCGGTAGGTTTGTCAAGCACGTAGTTCCATGAACCAGACAAATTATTTTTATCCAATCCTGACGCATCACGTGTTCGATCATCTTAGGTGGAGTTCATAAGCTTTGCATAGAAAGTGTAGCTACACGCCTTGATTGATCAAATTATAGACCACAATTTTGCGATGGGGAAGAGGACGAACCGACGGGCACAAGAACTACAAGCAGAGTTGGATGATTTAGGTGACTGGATTTTAAGCGGAAGTCTGTGCGCCAACTTTGCAGAGAACTGGAAACTAAATTCTCTTGACTCGGTTGTAAGTAGGAAAGCCAAGCTCAGCTTAAATAAATGGACTCAGCTTGGCTGGTTTACGAGCTCGAGCTGAACACAGGCCCAAACAAAGCTTTAGATAAACTCATTAAGTTTCCTACTGGGTCGACTCCAACTCTTTGGCATGAGACTAAACGTTTGAGAAAGGAGGGGAACTATCTTGAGGGATGATAAAAGCAGAGAGGCTTCGAATAGAATTTTACGTGAACTTTATGGAAGTACTCACCAATAACCGAAAACATCTTCCTTCTGGGCCAACGAGAACCTTGGATTTTATCCAAAAGCCACTCTTTCCCCGACATCAAGCCTCTGAGAGCATTCTGCTTCACCTAATTGGGCTCTAAGTACTACATTCAGTGGCAAAAAAAGAGGTGGTACTGCAGAAACATAACATGGCCGTGAGTGTATGCTTCTTAATATGTTTACACGTTATACATACCTAGTATGGTATATATGACAAAGTCGTGATTAGGCAATTCTCCTATTGATGGTAAGACGAAGCCCATTGATATTGAGCACATTTATACACCAAAATCATTGTAAACCGGACAAACCTAGGCAAAGAGTCAACTTACGCCGCTATTGCACGGTAAAAACTTCGAGGTACAAGTTCTATTCCCGGTCAATAGGTGGAAACTTAGAAGCACAAGTTTTTTCCATGTGCATTTATAAAGGTCTATTATAAACATCTTCCCCTATGTATCACAACAAGATCCCCATCGATTGAGCAATGTCTCCAGCTACTTGAAAATTCCAATATAGTACACAGATCTTAAGACACCTAGATTAACCACAAAATTTCTCCAACAAAATGCAGTTCAGGAATGTTCTAAATAATACTTGGATTTTTAGTTTATGCACGAGGAAAATGAATAAAGACGCAAAAAGTGGTAAAAGCAAGGTTTTATAATCACCCAAAAGCATCAGGAGGGAAAGGAAGGGGATTAAATCAACCATTTTGTGTATTTGAAGTTTATGACTAACATTTCGCAAACAGAATATCAAAATATAACAGTTATTGGAATCTTCAACTTGAGTATGTCTTAAATTCATATAGATGGCTGTGCATTACACAAAATTCAAAGATAAGTAGAGTCGAAGCAACTAAGGCATGTCAGAAATATTCGAGAGGTTAAGGCACTCACTTTGGCACCTCTTAAGACAAATGTCATTCCAGTTAGGCACTTGGTGTTGATTAACGCAAACAGTTCGAGCACATGCATCGGCACAAGCATCAAGCTCCGAAACACCACAAACAGTAGCACAAGTATCAGGAGTCAGATCCTTAGAAAATACACCAACCTTCTTGAGCATCCTCTTTGACGTGCACACTCTCTCGCAGACAAAAATGTCATCAGAACTCTTCTCGCGACCCCGCGCACTCTTCAGCCTTTGCTCCTCGGCTCGCCTCTTCTTCATCCTCAAAGCTTGACTTGCCACCACGGCCGGTACCGCAGCCCCCACTAGAGACCACCACCAGTCCACCATCTTTTTGATTGTGCTAAATTACGCTCTCCCAGATTTATGTTCTTTCTCCTATTAGAAAGAAACCCAATTGCAAGAAAAAGTTTCGGTGACAGTAAGGGCACATATAGGTTTTATCGCCTGCCATAATTCAGTTGAAATGAATTGCATATAAAGTACTTAAAGCGCAAAGCCACATATATAGCGGGATTCAATTCGAACAAACACTAGCAAGAAACAATGTATTTATCCAGCTTCAATGACTGAACCCTCTTAAACATGATATGAGAGATTATTGTCATTTCTTTTTAATTATTTCAAGATTACTATGTTAAATCGTAAAGGAAAAGGGAACAATCCATAGATTTGGTTCTTCTCTTCCATCCTCATAGTGAATGGAGATACCAGAAGGGCTCTTGGGAGTGTATACTGTGAAATGTGTGTGCCCGCTACCCCTAATTTAGCTAAACTAGATTGCATATGAAGTACTTAAAGATACGACTTAAACATAATGTTCAGATTCAGTTTCAAGAATAGATATGCAATAGAAAACTCAACTTCAACGATGAACCCTAATTTCAGAATTCAATTACCTACAGAAAGTTCAATGCCTCAAAGACCACAAAGTTCATGTCTTGAGGTGAAAGAACAAGACTTTCAAACATAGATTGTTAAAGATCTATTTTCTGTATATTTACAGTGCAAGGTTTACACCATTATATAAGGATACATCACATGTTTGAATTTACAGATATGGCTAAGGTTCAGGCTACATATTTGAATTTACAGATATGGCTAAGGTTCATGATGAGGTTGAATTCAAAGATAGAGGCTTTGTTATCTTCTTCTCACGTGCTCCAATATCCCCCCGCAAGCTCAACGTAGAAAAGACGTTGAGCTTGGACCGCAAGAGCTGAAATCGAGAAGATGAGAGCGGTTTAGTGAATATGTCAGCGGGTTGATCAATGCTGGAGATAAAGCGAACATCTAAAGTCTTTTTCGCCACACGCTCGTGGACAAAATGATAATCGATTTCAACGTGTTTGGTCCGGGCATGGAAGATTGGATTGAGAGTTAAGTAGACTGAACCAATATTGTCACACCAGAGCACGGGTGGTTGAGGCGGGGAACGGCCTAATTCAAACAAAAGGGTCTTGATCCAGTCTAGTTCAGCAGTCACATTGGCAATAGCCTTATACTCAGCCTCAGTGCTGGATCTAGCAACGGTCGGTTGTTTTCGGGAGCTCCACGAGATTAAATTAGGTCCAAGGAACACACAGAAACCACTAGTGGAGCGACGGTCATCCGGACAACCAGCCCAATCGGCATCTGAAAATGCAGAAATAGACATTATAGGTGCTTTTCGCAACAAGAGGCCGTAATGGAGGGTCTCTTTGAGATAGCGCAAGATACGTTTGACTGCAGACCAATGATCAGATGTGGGTGCATGCATAAATTGAGCCACCTTGTTCACCGCAAAAGAGATGTCAGGGCGTGTAAATGATAGGTATTGAAGTGCCCCAACAATGCTCCGATATTCAAATGGAGAGGAATGAGGTTCACCAGAGTGACGCGAGAGTTGAGTGCTCGTAGACATAGGGGTGTGAACTGGTTTTGCATCCGATAGATTCGTGCGGATAAGCAGGTCAATGATGTACTTGCGCTGAAGAAGAATGAGGCCAGATGGAGTCTGAACTGCTTCAATTCCCAAGAAAAAATTCAGAGGACCCAAATCTTTCAACGAAAATGCACAGTTCAAATCAGAAACAAGTTTGTTAATGGCAACATTCGAATTGCCGGTAATGACAATATCATCAACATAGATTAAAATACAGAGAAATGTAGAACCATGCCGAAGAATAAAAAGGGAAGAGTCAGATTGACAGACTTGAAAACCCAATTCAAGCAGCCGCTGAGATAGACGAAAATACCACGCCCGCGGAGCCTGTTTAAGACCATAGAGTGCCTTCTGCAATTTGCAAACAAATGACGGATAATGCGGGTGTTGAAAACCCGGTGGTTGAACCATGTAGACGTCTTCTGTAAGAAAACCATTTAGAAATGCATTATTGACGTCGATCTGTCGAAGAGGCCAACCACACGAAACAGCAAGAGATAGTACCACACGCACGGTGGTAGGTTTGACGACAGGACTAAATGTCTCGCCGTAATCAATGCCTTCTTGTTGCTTGTAACCCTTCGCAACAAGACGAGCCTTGTACCGATCGATGGAGCCATCAGCGTTTCGTTTGAGACGAAAGAGCCATTTACAACCAATTATATTTGCAGTAGAGGGTGGGGGAACCAACGTCCATGTTTGATTCCGCATGAGAGCGGTGTACTCCTCTTCCATCGCTTGACGCCAAAGGGGATGCTTAGAGGCTTGAGAATAGTTGATGGGTTCAAGTTCAGACACAAAGGCAACAAGAGGGTATTTGGATGCAGTGTAGGCTTTTGGTTTGCGTGTACCGTCTCGGGAACGGGTGACCATGGGGTGTGTGGAAGTAATAGTAGCAGAGGATGGGTGGGCTAGTGTTTTGGTGCAGGCAGAGTCATGTGTCACGGGTGGGGAGTCGTGAGTTGCTGTGGGAGGAGAGTGTGCAGTGGAGGGAGGTACTGATGTTTGGATAGAATTTGTTGGAGGAGGAGATGAAATAGGCGTGGAGGTAGTTAAGATAGGTGGATTAGAAATCTGTGGGGATGAGGTAAGATTGGAGTTAGATGATATTGTATGTGGAGGATTTGGTGGAGACTGAAGTGGGTCAGATAAGGGAGGAGTTGGAAGGAGAAAAGGACGGCTGGTAGGTGGAGTAAAAGAAGGAGTAGTCAGGTTAGGAGAGTAAGAGATAATGGGTGGGGGACCCACGTGAGAGGTAGGGGAATACAAATGTGGGTTATTGTTTGCAATTTTTGTGTCTGGGTGAAAAGGAAAAGTATTTTCATCAAAGGTGACGTGGGGTGTGAAGTAAACTTGACCGGAATTGATGTCCATGCATTTGTAGCCTTTGTGAACAAGACTATAACCAAGAAAAAGACATGCTTTGGATCGAAAGTCTAGTTTGTGGCGATTGTAAGGTCGAATAAATGGATAGTATAAGCAACCAAACACTTTTAATCGATCAAAGTCGGGTTTAGCCTTGAATAATGTTTCAATAGGACTCATGTGACCGATAAGAGGTGACGGTAGACGATTAATAAGAAATACCGATGTGAGAAAAGCATCATCCCAAAACTTTTGAGGAAGGTGTGCATGAGCAAGAAGTGATAAACCTTTTTCAACTATGTCGCGATGCTTGCGTTCAGCGGCTCCATTTTGTTCATGAGTGTGGGGGCAAGGGCGACGATGAAAAATACCATTTTCCTGACAAAAGCGATGTAGAGAACGATATTCACCCCCCCAATCAGTTTGAAGTGTGCGGATTTTGTGGCCAGTTAAATTCTCCACTAAGTTTTTAAATTGAATAAAAACATGCAAGACTTCAGATTTGAGTTTAAGAGGAAAAATCCAAACATGACGACTAAAATCATCGAGAAAATGCACATAATAACGGTAGCCTTCATGAGAAGCAACGGGAGAAGGACCCCATAAATCACTATATATTATTTCCAACGGAGTGGAAGACAATATATGAGTAGATTGAAAAGGAAACCTATGGCTTTTGCCAAGTTGGCAGGCCTTACAGAGAGAATTACTTTTATTTGACATAACTGGAAGCGAAAATCTACGAACTACTTGAGAGACAATTCTAGAAGATGGGTGGCCAAGACGGTTGTGCCATAGCAGCAATGGAGCTCGAACACCAACCAAGGCAGATGGAAATGACTGAGTTGAGCGCAGCAATGACGTGTGGAGAGAAGGAAGTTGATAGAGGCCATTTTTAATTGTGCCGTGTAGAAGAACTGTCCCCGAAGTGCGATCCTTGACAAGAAAAAAAGTAGGATGAAATTCAAAGAAAACATTATTGTCAGTTGTGAACTGACGCACAGAAAGAAGATTTTTGGACATGGAAGGAACATGTAGCATGTTATTTAATTTAAAAATTTTAGTGGAAGAATTTAACAAAGAAGATCCAACATGATGAATATGCAAGCCCTTACCATCACCCACTTGAACTTGATCAGGACCATGATACTCATGACGAAGTGATAGATTGTTCACGTCATTCGTGATATGGTTGGTTGCACCAGAGTCTGGATACCAGGCAGGGTCAGCAGTGGAGGAAAGGAGAGCCACATAGGCAGTAGGTGTAGGAGGCGTGCGATTTGGGCAATAAGGGCGAATATGGCCAGGTTGATTGCAATGATGGCAAATAATGGTGGACGCAGATTTTCTAGATGAAAAATTGAGGGAAGATCCATGAGAGCCTGACTGAAACGATTTGGTGTTTTGACCATTCCCACGATATTGGTTCTGGTGCTTGCCTTTAGGAGTTTGGCTGCCACGAGCATTATGAGGTTTAATTGGCGAAGATGAGCTGTAGTAATGCATCGGACCATGGTGTGCAACATGGGCTTGAGGAGACGGCAAAGTGTCACGAGAATGTTGTCTTTCAAGTTGAGTTTCTTGATTCAGAAGTAAGGCATATAGGCTGTCAAGAGTAATTAGATCAGCACGAGTAGTGATAGAGGTAACAAAAGGGTGATAATCAGAACCAAGGCCAACCAACAAGGCCTGGATAAGATCTTCATCGGAAAGGGGCTGACCAATAGCAGCCAAAGTGTCTCGAATTTTCTTTCCTTTCTGAAAATAGTCATGCATAGAGAGATCACCTTTGTTAAGACAATGGAGATCATATCGAAGATTGAATATCTTCGACTTGGATTGAGAAGCGAACATACGTTCCAAGGATAACCATACTTCGGCCGAGGTGTTAAGACCGAGAGCTTGAGCCAAGATCGACTCAGTGAGAGACGATAATAACTAGCTAAGTAACAATTGATCCTGCTTGTGCCAGAGGATAAATGCAGGATTAAGTTCTGGTGTAACATCTCCAGAGATGGGAGTGACAACTGCACCTTCAGAGTTGGGAGTTTCAGTTTCGGCAGGATCAACATACTTTGGAGGAGCTGATGTAGACCCATTAACAAAACCCATAAGATCGTAGCCACGAAGAAGAGGCCAGAATTGACTCTTCCAAAGGAGGTAATTTTCAGTAGTGAGTTTGACAGAAACAAGGTTGTGAATGTGGTTTACTGGAAAGACCAATGTAGAGGGTGAAATAGAAGAAGATGAGGTAGCCATGGAGAAAAAAAAAACAGTCGTGAGACTATATTGGCTCTAATACCATGAAAGAACAAGACTTTCAAACATAGATTGTTAAAGATCTATTTTCTGTATATTTACAGTGCAAGGTTTACACCATTATATAAGGATACATCACATGTTTGAATTTGTATATGGCTAAGGTTCAGGCTACATATTTGAATTTACAGATATGGCTAAGGTTCATGATGAGGTTGAATTCAAAGATAGAGGCTTTGTTATCTTCTTCTCACGTGCTCCAATATGAGGAATGAACAAGAATACCCAGCAGAAATTATTCTTACCCAGGATTCTATTAAGGAGGAAGTTCAGAGTGACAGAGATTAGAGGGAGAGGTATAACACGAAGACAGGGAAAAACGGTTTTTGGGCCTAGTTTTCTTTTCACTAGTTTTAAACTGTTGAACGTATGACAGATTTTGAGTTTTCAAAAAAAAGGTAAAACAAAACTGAAAATTGCATTTGATAGGACATGTACTTTAGAGGTTTTTTTTTTCCTTTTAGTGATAAGTTGTCACAGAATTAAACAAATATTACCATAAGCTGATCAAAACTCAAAAAGTCAACAACAATGATGCGAATATATCATGTCTTATAAATGCAGCATTAGAGAGCAACACATATATAGTTTACTTAAGCACAAGAGCGACCACATGTCTATATGCAGCATTAGAGAGCTCAGTTTATGAAGTTTTTGGGTCTTCTTTCTAGAGGGCCATGTAATGAAGGATCCAAAGGAACCTTAGAAGACTCCCTCAACTCCTCAAGGATCGTGCAGCGGTATCGACTCATGCAACTGTAGACAAGGTGTAGATGCTACAGTTGATGCGAATATCATAGCAAGATGTATAAAAGAGGTGCTTGTGATTCTTTTGGTGACTTAATATTTTATGTCTAAACAAATAAGATAATCAACACACCCAAGGCAACCTCTATTGCATGCCAAGCACAATCCAGTTCTCAAACTATCAAACATTACTAACAAGCAAACTCAATCACAATTCAAATTTGCACTGCAATTTTTTTGACTGACAACAACTTTGTAGCCAACCACGATGGTTAAGCGAAGAAACATTTCAGAGGTGCAAGAATGTAAGCTGCATAACTGACTGAAAAACTACACATGACAAATAAAGAAGGTTTTATAAACCAGCAGGGTATTCAAAGTACGACAGCCAACAACAAGAAGAAGGAAAAGGATGGAATAGAGGAACTCCAACACAATAAAGAATCAAACAATTGAAGGGAAAAGTATTACACCTAAGAGTTAAGACTACTAGAAGCTTCATAATCAGTGAATTACAGGCTAAGAAGCACGGGTACGGGTGCGGGTGCGGATACGACACGGGTGCGGATACGCGGATACGGCATTTTTGAAAATTTTAGGATACGGGTGCGGCGGGGATACGGCAAATATATTATATATATATATAATTTTGTCTTCAGGACACATCCGTTTGGGGTTTTTATTAAGGTCTTTGATTCCGCGGACGAACTTAGTGGATTTTAATTAGCTCTTGTCATGCTATTGATTGGTTGACTGAACTTCATTGTCTACATGTGATTGTGTCACTTCCTCACTTTGAGTTCATTGTGTAGATGTAATCCAAGGAAAGAAGGAGCTTGGACTTCGCAACATTTTTGTATGCATCGACTTCTAACTACAGGTCTTGCATTCGCTGCATGTCGCCCAAGGGAAATAAGTGTTGTCCCTCTCATCAGCTTTGACGTCTTTTGCTTTTCGATTCAATCATGGGGTTCAACAGGTTTGGTGTGATGGTGCTGAGCCTGTGGTACACTCAGCTCACATCCTGTCTTCAGGACACCCGACACGCGCCCATGCGCCGGCTCCGCGACATTCGTCGCCGCGCCCGTGCGCCACCGTCATGATAAGTGCCCCGGCACCAAGCATTGCTCCATGACGTTCGTCGCCGCGCCCGTGCGCCATCGTCATGATACGTGCCCCGGCACTAAGTGTTGTCTCCGCGACGCTCGTCGCCGAGACCATGTGCCACTTTCATAACGTGTGCCCCCGACACCAGGTATTGTCTCGTGCTGTAGGCACCGCGCCCATGCGCCATAATCATGTTACATGCTTCTGGGATGGGCTCACAACCTTATAGCCATCGCCGTCTCAATCACAGGGGGACTTCGGCCCTCGTACCGGGATGGGCTCACAACCTTATAGCCATCGCCGTCTCAATCACAGGGGAGCTTCGGCCCTCGCACCGGGATGGGCTCACAACCTTATAACCATCGCCGTCTCAATCACAGGGGGGCTTCGGCCCTCGTAGCGAGATGGACTCACAACCTTATAGTCATCGCCACCACAGGATGGGCTCACAGCTTTATAGCCATCGTTGTCACAGTCACAGGGGGCTCCGGCACGAGGACCCCTCGCCACGGACTCCGAGCACTGAGCTGCGACTATGTCTACTCATGTTAATGTTGATCGTCGACACCACAAGGGCAATAAGCCCCGGGTCACTCCGGGACGGAAGCAGGTCCTCAGAGGGCATCGCGCCAAGTCCGCGTGGCAGTTGGCTACAGGGGCAACCCTCACCGCTGTCAGGTTCTCTGCGCGTCTCTTGATGCACCTCGTGGGATTCAGTAAGGGCTTGGATCGGTGGCTGGGGCAACGGGCTTACTCTGATCATGCTGTCATGGTGTGATTAGTTTTCTCAGACAGGTAGAGCGACGCTGTGCGAGACAGGCAATGCGAACTTGGGAACCGGCAGTCTGACAGAGAACTGGTATTTTGGGACCCTCTGGTTATTGTCACTCCCAGGGGACGACATGTGGCACTTTATGACATAGGCACACCGTTCTCTATAAATAGTGGACTTTACAACGCAAAAAGGGGACTTCTTCTTCATTCTCACAAAAATCACTTTCTCACTCTAGAATTTGGGAGCTCTTGGATTCTAGTGAGAGAAAGTCAAATTGGACATAACTTCGAACCGTAACATTGGACCCCAACTCGGACCCTGACTTGGACTGTCGACTGTCGGCCCTGTTCGTCTCAGCCTTGCCTTCGCAGCACTGCCACTCCTCACGGCCTGTCTGGGAAGCCTTGCTCTCTGCCCTTACTCCGCCCTCACTGTCTCTCACTTTGCATACTTGGAAGCTGACTCGGACTGCAGCCTTTGTGGCACCTCCACGTAGGTACGAACCCACTTTCCTTGGCATCACATAGTAAATTATTACTCATTTTTGTTTTGGCTTGTTTACATTAGATTGTCAATTAAAGATATATTAAGCGTGACTATCTTTGATGATGTAGCACAAAAAATGTAGATTGTGCAAGATGTTTTATTTTACAGTTTCAAACTTCTTATGTAAATGACTATTAATAAGACCATCCTATGCTTCGTATGAAGTGTCGAGACGGCAAAAGTAACAGAAATGCCATTTCAAGATTGCGACTATTCCTAAAGCACGGGCTTGCAGGACAGCAGAAGTAACAGTGACGCCATCTCAAAATTCCAACTATTTCCTAAAGTATTCATCGCTTAACTGATAGAGATGTATATATGCATGCTGACTAAAGATGAATATCAAGTTCTAGGTTTCATGGGCTGCTTCTAGCATAGAGTTCTACTGAGAATGCCCTGTATATATACTTGTGCAAGTGTTTCATCCCATGCATCCATTAGAACTTTGCGAGTTCACTAGAAGTTGCAACTAGAGAAACTTCATGTTGCCTGACAACCTCAAACACAGCGCTCAGGAAAGTTCTCCACTGGTTTCGGTTCCCTAGTTTTTTAATCAGACCTCAACAAAGCTTATCATAAAACACTGGAACAAGCCTTCTGAAACTCTTGTCATTCATATGCACTTGAACAAGCTAGATACCTTAATGTTCTTCGAACTATAACATGGAACCTCCAAAGATAAAATGCAAAGTAAAGAGAAGTGTTCCTCAGTTATCTGCGCAAGCAAGGAGACTCATTGAGGTCTTGAAAGAGTAATCACTCGGCCGTGAGGCCCGACGCAAGGTGGAAGGGTGGCGTAGGGACAAGGGTGCCGAAGAAATCGAGGATGTTGGGCTTTAACGAGACACAATGCGAATCCAACCCGATCGTCAACGCCCTATACCACGAATCCCAATCCCACCTCGGAACTCGCTTTTGTCCCGCCGTCGCTCTAACCCACCCAACAACATATATCCACCTCCAACATGAAGAAAGGGACCTCGAATTTGTGTGAAAAATCACCACCCACATTGCACAGTAACCCACGTACATTATTTCAATTTCAAGCCTAAAAAAGTTGCAATGAGTACGTGCTCATCTGGGTCCTTCCAAGGTGGTAATTCCTGCTGCATCCTTTCTACAACTTTAAAGGAATTCAGATTTTGTGCTCCACATTTACTCATTTTGGATTGCACTTCAATTATAAAACAAATTACAGAATGCTACCAGAAATTTAGCCGTAAAATAGTAGAGTTTAGGTGTCACATCTAAGTGGTTTTACTTGAATAGTAACTAGTTTAATCACTGTCAAGGCATGTTAATGAGATGGTTGACGACTTGTTCTCTCTGTCAAAGAGCTTAAGTTCGAGTTGCTTTTGTTATGATGAGATGATGGGATGTGTCACGCCTTGACCCAATTGTCTTAAGTGAGCTGTGTGCTGACAGCAATCACGCAAAGTTAAAATTAAGAAAAGCCTTTTTGTTACTTGTGATTACACTTGTTTTACTTTGGGAAAATAACTTTCTATGTGGGCAATGGCTCGTTGGAGCAAGTTAATTAGGAGCCCTATTTTGTTCCTCAAGAATAAGGGTTACCATGGCATTCCGTCCTCTTGGAATAGGTATTTTATGCAGCCATGCTCTCCAGTACAATAATTCTAGCAACAGGTTATAACATTATAAGTAGACTAATCTGGAGAAGATTATTCTACTTTTAATGTAGACTACACGTAGCAAGTTTCCCTAGATATACGTAATATACATGCTTTATATGTGTAAGCGAAATGGTCGTGGCTTCCTTGGCTTACCTAAAACTCTCCTTGTTCTACATGATTTGTAGTCAAAATTCAAATGAGAAGGCAAATTTACCGAAAAAGAGAACAAAAGAATAATTGTGTTAAGTATGACACAATTGTTGGACACAATTGTTGGATCTCACTTATGAATTGGGTGCTTGCATGACTGCATGAGGAAAAGTGATGAAATTATGGAATTAGTTTCCTATAACTTTCTAAGATTTTAGAGCAGACCATGAAAGAGATATATACGAGACTGTACGTGGAGACTCATGAGGACAATATATACGTGGCAAATTGGGTCACATGGATTGGCGCCACATGGCATGTGGACCGGTGTTGACGGTTAGGGCATTCCCCCTTGTCCATTTAAGTGTTCCTTTCAAGAGAACAACTAAGGGTTGCACCATGCAACCTTGTCTCCCCGTGGCTCACCCATCTTCTCCCTCATGTCCCTACCCTTTCACACTGATACATAAGAAGAACAAAATGAATAAAAGTATAGGTTGTAACATTTTCTTTGGAGCAAGTTCTAAATGGTATGAAATTCAGAGGGAGCTAGAATTAAGAAACTAGCCCTATCAGTCATAATATAATCTACACCAGGAATCAAAGGATTTTTTTACAACAACAACAGGCTGATGAAGGATGAATGATGATGAGCAAGAATCTTGTGCAAATGAAAGTTAGCAGCCGGAAAAAGGTAGCAAGAACAGTAGAAAACAGACAGATATGCAAGGAATGGGGGCTGCATGAGAAGGAGTTTTAATGAGCAGCTAGGGAGCAGGATAAGGGCATTATATATGTTGTTGCCCTAAAGCTTATAAGGTTATGACAATTGTGATTAATAATCCTTTTATCTTGTCCATTGATTGTATATATTAAGGTAATATTCTACAATCGTTACCAATGTTATTTCCTCAAAGAAGTCACGGATTTATTTAATGTTTTGAAGGATGGTTCAAATTGGAAAAAAATTGACTGCTACCCCAGTTTGAGGAATCTTCCTTCTACCCCTTATTATTATGGGGTATCTTAGTTTGCTTCTTTTGTTTAGTATCCTCGTTTGTGTACGTTATGTTGTATGGCCATATGGCATCTTGCATGGCACTTTGTAACTTTGGTTTATTTCAATGCAATTTTTTTATTATCAACAACAACAAAAAAAATTTGTTTCTAGTGATTTTTATTTAGTGACGCTAAAAAAATACTGTTAATAATTGTCATTGAAGAAAGTGTTAGAAGAAAAGTCAATAGAAATATTTAGCGACTATTAATTGTCACTATATACCGGATTGGAGGAAGATTCCTACAATCAGAGTAGGAGCCAAAATTTGTTCGTTCAAATTTAGTATTTCAGTCTAAAAAATGCAAGTAAGTTAAGCTTAGTAAAGTCAAGTCTTAACGATGCGAGTTTATATTTTAGTTTCTTTATATTACGAAACCCAATACGAGCTGCACGGGGACATATACCAGTCATTTTGGGGTATCTTGGTTTCTGCATCAACTTGAAAAGAGTTGCAACTTTTCATCATTGTTCTCTAAAATACTACCCGTAAGTTTTTCAAGGTAAATTAGTGGGGAAAGGAGCTGGCTAGAAACAAGGAACCCAAGCCATGTATACCACCACTCTCAACGTAAGGACAAGGAGTTGAGTCCCTAGGTGCAAACAAATGGACAAGCTCTTGCTTTCTTGTTTCTCATGTTCTTTCACTTACCTCTCTCTTGTCCTACCTTTCTTGCTTAATTTCTTCAAATATTTCAAAACAACTCCTCTCTCTCTCTCTCCCTCCCATCCCATATATATATATATAAACAACAGGCCTCTGAATAGAGGGCTTCTTTCTTGCGCTGGTGTGGGTTGCTTAGTCTTGGGTCCCAAATGGAAGAAAAGTGACCAAAAAGAGACAAGAGGGAGGCCACCCATCTCTTGAGTTCCCATATTACTTCTCAATAGCCATACACGAGCATGTTCTGCAAAAGAAACTCTTAACTCCTGCAAGAAACTGCATTTAATGCTTCCATTTTCTTCTTCCTTGCACTACAAATACTATCGTCATTAGGTTAGACCAGCATCAGAAGCGCAGGACTTTCATAAACGCTCTGTCGATCGCTATTCTAAAGCTTAGCAAGAATCTAAGTTGCTTTTAATATGTCAATCTTGTCTTCTGTCGTACTTGTTCTTCTGTGCCTTTCTTTCCATGTAAGTAATGCTCGACGCCTTTGTGTCATGAATACGGAGCCAGAAAAGGGATTCCACCTTTCCAGCAAGGTTAGTCCAAGTTGTTAGTGATCATGAGTTCATGACCTAAGGCTCTTTTTGCTTACCCCTTTTCGTTGAGCGTATCAAAAGTCATTTTCTGAATCTCAGTTGGCTAGTAACCCTTTTCAAAAAATATTTTCTAGAATCATTTCTTGTTGGCTAAAGGCAAAAACTTGAGACTTGTAAAGTCCTTTTGAAAACATACAAGATTTTGCCTTTGACCGAAACTAGAGCAAGAAAACAGAAGCACTTTAGGATGGGGACGGGGTAGCTCTCGATCAAATCTAGAGATATGTAGGGAAAACTGCAGGTTTTGAAACAACATAAACAGAAACTTTGAGGGTAGGACGTTAAGTTATGCGTACTCTTTCAGTTATTACTGTTCAGTTGGTTTAGTGAATCAGCAGGAAGTACTACAAAGCATCTTACTGCTGAATGAGTTTTTTCGCTAGCACATGCATAGTGTTGACTTAATAAACCTTTATCTTCTTCCTGATGTTGTGCAGAACAACGAGAATAAAATTTCTGTTACATCGTCAAAACAACTTGAAGTAGCTGAAAAAGAGAGCATGATCGTCAAGGAAAACAAGGTGGATGAAGGTGAAGGTGCACAAATTGATAAGGAGGTTGCAACGCAAGGAGATTTGAAAGACCAAAGAGGTAAAACTAGTGTTGTTGAAACAAAGTCTGTTGTTTCCGTCTCTTGGCGCGTGCCTCAAAAGAAGAATAGCGGCCAGCAGCAACCCGGGTTTAACCTTGACTACTCACCACCAAAGACGCACCCTCCTGTTCACAACTGAGCTGGGGCCGGGGTATTTCTGATCTTTTTGATCTTTGTTTTGATCTTCTTATTAATTAATCCTAGAGGACATCTGTTTTTACCTCTAACATTTAGGGAAGTTCTTGAAAGATGTATGAGTAGTCAAGAACCAGAAGAGCCTCATTATCTTAGAATTCATGTCACTATATATACTCCCCGGATCAATTACCAGTAGCAAGTCTTGAGTATAATTACTTATATAACAACTGCTTGTGCCTTGTTCAATCTACATTGGACAATAACTTTGATCTATTGAGCTTGAAGCAATATCAATGTATCCTTCCAGAGCTTCTTCTTAGTCGCCATCTTCTTCTTCTTCTTCTTCTTCAATTTGTTCTTCTTCTCCTCTTGCCCCTAGAAATATAAGAGGGGAAGTGATGGTGATCATTATACATATAAGAACGCTCGTAACCCTTTAACCACGCATTTTCTGCATGCTGAAACATCGGTGTCTGCATATTTGTGCATGTGACGGGCGTAGATAGTCACATTTTTGCATAGAAAGTTGATGAATATCTAGCAAAAGTAAGTTAACATCTTGGTAGAGGACTAGAGGCAGTTACATATCTTCCTTCTTGGGATGATGTCCGAACTGCCTCTATCAACTCTCATGCAAGTTACGCGCATAGTATGATCCAGTATCTTAATATAGTCCCAGCACTGTACGGCAACTTAAAATGTCAAGAAGAAGCTGTCAACCGAAGGTTATAAATTAGTATAAGTTTGACTTGGGTGTATTGGACTTTGGCTGCAATTCATTCCCATGTAGTTACAGGTACCGGTCACTAAAAATGGATTGTGGCATTTGATTAATGAAGTTAAGTTGTACCGTCAAAAATTGTCACAAATATGTCATTAACCACATTTAACAATAATTTAGTATTGCTAAATGAAAGATTGTACATAGAGAGCTACAACCGGAGTTTAAGCCGAATTCTATGATAATTAGGTCGTTATTGATTCGAGCTGTCCTCAAAGTTCAATATATTACATGTAAAACTTAGGATAATATGGTTTGGCCATCGTAGGTTCAACTTATCTTTTACTTCTTCTTGCTCAGCTACACTACTGAAAATCTTTGAAGTTATTGTGTATTTGACACCCTTGTATTTTATAGTTTTCAATTTATAAGAAAATGAACACCAAACCGTCTTTCGTTTTCATTTTTTACAGAAACAGACATCTATTTGGTTAGGTTTTTTTGTTTGAGTTTTTCTATTATTTTATTATTTTTCTTCCTTTAACGGTTTCATATTAGTTTTGTTCTCCAACAGCACACCTACTACCATGCATCACCACCATCAAATTCACAAAACCACCACAATAAATTCCCCCTCTCCTACTGCCACCATGAGTCGACCCACTGTCAGGTCTTCATCGACACTCCACGATGTCATGGCTCCAATCATCAGTTCCCACAAATTTAATGGTGGCGGCGGCGGTGGTGACAGGGGAATTAATGGTTTTGGCGCAGATCTGTAGGAGGTGGGGTGGCGGGGACGGTGGGTTTAGATCAGGTGGATGGGGTGGGGTGGTGATGGTGGATTATCTAGTAGTGTGGCCATGGTATACAACAATATATTGTGATAGTAAGTTTAGTGGGGGGTGGGGGTGTTAATGGTGACTGCGTGATGAAATGCTGAATAAATTTTGTTAAAATGTAGGTGCTATTTTGCTTCTAATCCATATATATTCTATATAATATATAATAAGCGAAGCGAGAAAAGTATTGATAACTTATTTGTGTGACACGTCATTGCTTCTTTTTATGACACGTCATCATATCCTTATTTTATAAGATTAATTAACCTCTATATTAGTAAGTCTTATTTAATTTAAAAATTAATTGTAATCATTCTAAAATTCTACCTAATCAATATACTAATCTATTAAAACTTCTTTTTGACAATTATGTTCTTGAGATTCAAAAAAAATTATAATCATTCTAAAACTCAACCTTATTATTATACTAACTTATTAGGACTTAATTTTGGCTATTGTATCTTCAAAACTACTCTCTAATATGAATATAAAAACTCATATATATAAAAAACGAAAATAAATACTTTTGATTTAAAATAAAAAATTCATTTAAAAAATAATTTTAAAACTCTACCTAAACAATATACTAATCTATTAAAACTTCATTTTGACAATTATATCCATAAAAGTGTTTTCTAATATAAAAATTAAAATACATAGACCCAAAAAATAACTTACGCGATTTAGAATAAGAATGTGATCTAATAAATATTTTAAATTTGATATGATCCTTATTTTTATATGTAATTAATTTTGCAGGAGTAATGAGGGTTTTTGTAAGCCTTATGTACGTAATTCGAAAATTAATTCTAATCATTCTAAAACTCAACCTAATCATTATACTAACTTATTAATACTTAACTATTGTATCTTCAAACCCACTGTCTAATATGAATGTAAAAAATTATAATATTTTTTATTTTATAAAATAATTAATGTTACAATTAAGATTAAATATCTTATGATACTTAGAAAAAAAATCTAACAATTGATTTGAATTTTGATAGTTACATTATTTTTATATTTGATTAATTTCGCGAGAATAATGAGGATTGTATAATTTATAAATTAATTCTAAACATTTTAAAACTAACATAATCAATACGCTAACTTATTATGACTTAATTTTGATTATTATATTCTTAAAAACCAGTTTTTAATGTGAATATAAAAATTTATATATAGAAAAAAATAATAACATATTACATTTAGAAGGAATAAAAATGACGTTCTAATTGAGTTAAATGTACTACCATTATATATATATATATATATATATATATATATATATATATATATATATATAGACACACACACACGTAAAATAGTCATCGTTAAAATTGAATAATGTGATATATAGATTTAATAAACAAATTATAAGTTAGCATTTTTACGTACTAGGCTTTAATTTGACTACAAAGTATTATTGAAAAATTTGTGATATAATTGTCCCGATATTTGTAAACTTTATAAATCTAGAAAATCAATTGTACAATGTTTAAACTCTATGCTACAAACATATATTTACGTACTAGGCTTCAATTTGACTATTAAAACCTTGATTAGATTGTCATGCAATTCTTGAGTAATATTTGCATACGCAAATATGTTTGCTTTAGTTCCTTTGAACTGTAAGTTGAACGAATAATGAGTGGATTGTGTTACAGTACTGTTTGACGATGTAAAGAAAAAGTTAAAGAACGCAAAAATCTAGCGATGACACTATAACATAATCTACTTATTGTTCTTTAAACATTCATTTGAACTAAAGCAATAATATATACCTATGTAAATATTATGTAACAGTTGCATGATCATTTAATCAAGGAGACGGAAAAAAATATTCTATTAGATATCATGTTTGTATTCTAATAAGATGGTAATGTCATGAAACAATGATTCATGAAAAAGATAAGGATAGACTATAACATTTACTATTTCAAAGATAAAGAACTCTGCCTCCACTTTTGAAACTAAGAGACTTGATTTCAAAAGGTTACTGGTTGGACTATTAAAAGAACTTAATAATAATATAGTTTTGACAAGTTATTACTTGAAGTTGTTGCAAATAAGGCATTAAAACTTTCTTATTAACAATTAAGTTTTAGCATAAGTAGATTTTTTTTCCATAAGATGTTAATCACTTTTTGTTTCTTGAAATGTGGTTTGCATTGATACACTTTTTGTAAAGTTTTAAAATATTTTATTAACTTGCTCGAGCTTGACTCTGATCGTGAGTTGTAATATCTAATAATTGAGGCGATAAATGCAATGTATTGTGTTTTTAATATAATAAGAGTTAAAAAAACTAATGTTAAACATATTAATGTTGCTAAAGATCTCCAAACATTATTTTGAATGGGGTGATTTATTTTGCAAGTAATTAAATCAGTAAATACAATAAACATTTAAATAATAAGCTTTATGCAATTCGAAACATTCAAAATTTTCTCATCAATATAGTAACCTATTATGACTTTATTTGAATATTATAAATTAGGTTTTATTTCAAATATGAATCTAACTTGATAAATATGTTGGTTAAGAATTTTGATCAGTATTTTGCTTATTCTAAAGTTTTGCGCCATCCTATTTAGTCGCATTGGTTAAATGTGAAAAATAACATAGACAGTTTCTATATGAGATATATTAAAAATAGTATAAATTTAAAATCTTAATTATGTGAGCATTTCTTAAATTCAACTAATTTTTTATTGGAAAAGTTTTGAACCAATTTTTTTATGGTGTTTTTATTGTGAGTAATTAAACTCTTAAACATTCTAAATCCTGCATTAGCAATATATATACCATTTATGATTTTATGTTAACTCTTATAATTCTGAATAGAATTATGTAAAAAAAAAAAAAAAATATTAGTTATGTTGTGATGAATATAGACTAAAACTTTTGAAAACCTTATTATATCTTAAGATAAATCTTACTTAGTAAGCATGCTTATTGTATATTTTGTGAAATCTAGGTTAAATTTGGTTCAACAATTTCCTTACTACAAGATTTTGAACTATCCTATATATATATAGTCATGTTGGTTAAACTTTTTAAGCTTTATATAATTACCTCATGCACTGATTATTATTTTCTTCGTATACTAGATAAGTCACTGAAGGTAAGATTTGTTTTCTGTTATGTTGGCTTATGATGTTGTAGGGTAGCTGCAGATTCAAGTTCATTTGTCAAAGTGGTGGTCAAGATGTCATTACTACTCTTAGTAATTGAAATCCATTTGTTTTGAGGGCAATAAACTAGAACTTATGCTGTGTGGAAGTTTTTTAGAATCTGCATTTTGCATTCATTACATGTTGGCCCTTGGTCACTTCTAATTGGTGGTAAGAAGTCGTTATATAATTTGTTAACACATGGTACAATATAAGAAAACAAAGGCATCAATAATCCTTGTTCCAGGATTCAAAATCAGATTGCAAGATGTTATAAACAAAAGCAAGTAAAAGCGTGTTGGTAGCTTACATTTGCTTCTAAAAATACCACATCATCCTTAATTAGTCGTATTGATTAACTTTTATAAATCACATGCTATAAATAAATAAATATATGGACCAAAATTTTATCTATCAAAATTAAACTAATATGTTATTAACTTTATGGGCATACCAACAAGTGGAATCAAGCATCTTTCCTGCAAAGCAACAGGTAAAAGTTTACGCATCATATATGTATAAATTGAAGAAATTTAGCCCCAATCTACTTAAATCATGCACCGATATATTCAAGTAAAAGAAAATGATTCAAAAAAGTAAAGCCCACAAAAAAATTTGGTAGGTACATGCTGAACACGCGCCCGCCCACGAACTTGTCCATGGTTGCAAATTAATTTATTTGATTTTAAGCATATCAACAATCATCTAAATATATTGATTGGTCATGCTCATGAAGAAAAGTACGATGAACTCTAAAACTGGCCGTGGGTATAAGATTCGGAGTCGCACCGATAGCCCATGTATGCGACTTCGACTTTGACCTGCCCCACTATCGGATCAAGGAATGGAAATACCATTCGTAATCCAACGGACAGCCACTCGCACCTCCAACTTTGACCCGTTCATGCGTCTTTAGCTGTAGAAGACGTATCGTATAATATTCTCTGCATCTGCATGGGTCAAAATATTAACCGTCACTTTGACAAAAATCTATGCTCAATGATTAAATTTACACTAAAAATAAAGTCCAATGGTCATCCACATCTTCTCCTCAAGTTAAAATACATAACTAAAACAAAATGTATTTGTTGTTTGATGGCAATAACACAATGTGGTTCTGTACAAGTTGAACCCAAACGTGAACAGACTTGACTTCGTATAGGACCCCTCTCTGGGTGTGGTCCATTTTGCTCGCCGACCAGCCCGGTAGAGGGAGGTCCAGTTTTCCCAATTCAATGGGCTGTACTGCATAATGAGAAGAAGTTGTGCTCCCTATGTCTGAGTGACCAGTTTTGCAGGCCCACTTTTTCACGTTCTGAAACCTAAAGTTATTCAGCCGATGTCAAAGCAAAAGCGAGCAATTGAAGTGGTTTCTTGTAAAAATGATCATTTCTATGCTAAAATTTTCTTATTCTTGACAAAGCAGCATTTCTTGTAAGGTAACGTTTGTTGTGAAGCGGTTGTAACACATGCTTTATACTACTTTGCCATATATACTTTTGGACTCTAGAGTTTACCAATATAATTTACAAGTGGGATGAAAACGGTTTATCAAAACTTACCCTGGGTGAAGACGGGCATGCACGCTCTTGCAGTTGAGTTGACTCAATTTCTACCGGACTATTCGACAAGGAGAAAAAGTCTTAAGTGCCATTTCGCTATACAAGATATCGCGTGGAATGATCGATATGCATCGAAAGTGAATGAATCTAGAATGTTCAATCATTGTTGTTGAGGGGGCTATTAGGAACTAATCCCGTGGGCTTAATGTGGACGGTCTCCGCGTCAAACCGTTGCTTATAAATGAATTTCTGCCATGTTCTTGCAGCTCAACGCAAAGTAGATTATTAGCATATGGGTGGACTAATCATTGCAGTGTCACCATAATACCCAGGCAATGAGTTTTAAAATATCATTTCATAGGAGGTGATTTATGTCTTGATGAAGCTTCCCTTACGCCACCCCGGACTTTTTGTGGTTTGTGTTCCGATCTTTGCCATCTAATCATGGGGGAGCCTTTAAAAGATAAACCAAGTTTTTGATTGTTTATGGCAAAAAAGACATGTTAGCTTCATTTCTTCTAATTTTCTTCGAGACAACAGAGGAGTTTTCGGATCGCATGTTTGAGAATTTGTTTCCGGGGGTACAATGAACTAAGTTGCTTGCATCTTGCAAGGACCATTAAATGGCAAAGTGATGACATCTTGTCCCTCCTATGCATGAATCGTATATCATCTGCTATGACTGACTGGCCCTTGCTGGACACATCGAGCACGTCTCAGAGTGAAGTTTTAGAGTTTCTGCAGCTGTAATGTTTAGGGAGTTACTTTGTTTTGTTTTGTTGGGTGCCTTGAGAAGAGAGAAAAGGACATGTCACCATCTCTTTTGGCTAATAAACAAAAGACCATGGGTTGGTATGGAGAGAGAGACAGAGATGAAATCGTACGTGAAACACATAAATGTATCTAAAACAAGAAGGGATGCAAGTAAAGATGGCTTGTGGTGTTCACTTTTTCCCACTCCATATGAGAAAGGAGGAGTTGTTACCCATCACATGGAGGGAAGGGATAAACTAAGTCCTGTCCATGACAAATCCAAATCATGGTTTTGCTAAACTATTCATGCCAGACCAAGTATGTCCCCCCCTCCCCTCCTTCCTTTCTCACGTAAATAAACACCCAAAACTTCGTACTTGTCCATAGCCCAACCCCACCCCCTAAAAAAATTCTATTATAATTCCCCAATAATGCCCGAAGCTCTTCGCTATTGTCTCACCATGTTCATCAAAAGAAAACCATTTTCATCCCCTGCAAAAAGTGGGACTAGGATCGTCTGGTGTAGTAAAAAAAAAACATCGCTGAATGCATTTTAGCAGCAAAGATTGTCACTGTCGATTTTAACAATATCGATAGAATTCTTTTAGTGACAATTCTTGTAATTAAAAATGTTGTCACAGATATATTATGCAGTAGAGGATCCTTATCTCAAAAAGTCACACTATTTTTCCTTATGCCTAGAGAATGACTGTTTGAACGTGGATTTGGTTTACAAGTGGGGACAAATAAATCCCAACCTTGGAAAAGAAGGGAGGGCATATGGAGCGAATGGAATGATAAAATTTTCTAGGGCGTGAATCCTAAGCCATCAAGAGTGCAGGCACCACCCATTTCTCTAGTTGAGGATCGGCTGAAGGGTGCAAGAAATGAGCAAAAGAACTTTTAGGAACTTTGCTGGAGCTACTATGCAACAGCACGAGTCTATTTCATCTTCTTCCATTGCAGCTAATCTAGGTTTTGCAACAAAGCCCGCGACCAACTCTAGCTATTTTGCATGTAAAATCACTTCGGCAGGTAAGAAGGAATCTAAACAAGCTGGACTAGGACTTTTTTTGTAACAGATAACACAAACTTTTTTGTAAGAGATAACACAAGGATGGGAATAGCAATGAAGAAAAAGGCTCACAATGCAGAACATGTAAAAGCCTTGGCAAAAGGGCTCGCGACATGCTGAAGTCTTGGTGTTTATTGTTAAAAGAGTTAACTATTCGGTTGACCACACTGTACTATTTGGCAAATTCAACTTTGGTCACTGGATTTCGATTTGTGTCAAAGTGACCACTAAACTTTGAAATTCGTTTCAATCTGGCCACCCCTTCAAATTAAGCTTGACGCTGTTAGTTTACCTAGAGGTATATTGGTATTTTTACACTACTTTTTTCTCAAATTCCCTCTTCTTTCTCTCTTTCTCTTCTTTCCCTCTCTGTCTCACACACAAACACCCCTAGGCACACAAACTCTGTCTCTCTGTCTCTCACACACACGCGCGCGCAACACATAGTCACACACACACAAAGACAACCCCCCCCCCCCCCACCCAAGTCATACACACATAAGACCCACAAAAAAAACATGCACACACACAAAATATCAATTGTTACACTGAGTCGTATCAAGCCAATTATTGTGCTCAGCATTTTAGTATGACCAATGCATTCCTTACCCTATCCATAACACTACGAACATAGACTTTATCCAAAGGGAGACCCCTCTACTGAGCAACATTTGAAAGTTGTGGAATTGTGGGAAAACACAATATGCAAATACAGTCTTTTGGGCTATGAAGCATCTGCCACCACCTCATTGAATTTTTTTGGGTTGGTAAGACGAGTATTGTGGCAAGGTCTTCAGTGCGCACGGTGGATAAGGTGTTAGAGCGAATAAGCCCATAGAGTAGGTCAGTTACTGCCATGGATAATAGGTAAGGATTGCGATAGTTACTGAGAGGTTGAGAGAGCCCCTAGACCGAGTGGAACAACCATGGAAAGGAAAGAATAGGCCAAAAAATAGGTCGTCTAGGGAGCTGAAGGTATTTTCATTTTTTTAGTCTCTCTCTTAGCTTACGTTTATTTTTTCAGGATTTTCCAAGTCCTTAACTCCAATTTTCTTTGTTTTTATCTTGCTGTTGGTGAGTCCATGGATGTCGATGCTCACTCTATGTTAGACGCTACTGAGAAGATAATTTATCAGCGCGATGAACTAGAAGAGATCCCACTGCCAATAAAGAAGTCACAAACTTCAATAAATGCAATATTGTCAACGTTGACATCATCCATCCAATTTAACAAAATTTGAGCAAAAATTTATCAAACAAAAATATAAAACTTTAGGGGGTAAATTTACAAAAGATCGTAGTTCCCATCTATCATAAAATACACTCCATACACTTGGCCTGCACCTGGTCACAAGAGGAGTTCTACCTAGGAGATTGGGTACTTCCTCGCCAGCATCAGGATGCCACTGGTTTTAGTATTACAGCTGCCCCTCCCAAGGAGATGTACCATACGGCAGAGTTGGACAGGGGGTTGAAGCAGAGTCTACTTAAAGGGATTCTGATGTCCTCCCTACAATGGCCTAATGATCGTCGTACTTGCGAGGTGTTTGTGAGAGACTTCTCTATCCTCAGAGTGGTTAAAGAAGATACAAAGGGAAAGGTTGGCCCGAGAGAAGAAAAGGAAGGGCAAGAAGGAGGCTGACGTGGCTGAGGGCATCATGTTCCCTCCATGGACGGTGACGGTCTATCTGAAAGGGAAGACCGAGAAGCAAGAGCCCATCCCATGGCCAAAAAAGGACTTCGAGGTGTACGGGCTCATGGAACTGGCTAGGATCCATACGGTAATCTTTAGACTCAAATTCATTATTTCCATTATTATCCATGCTAGACTTTAATTCTACGTCTTTTCTTGGTGTATTTCCCCAAGTTCTCTGCTTAGGGATGCTTACAGGATGATCCATAGCCTCAAGGGCATGGTATCCGGCTATAGGACTTGTTGTCAGTGTACAGATCCTCGAAGGAGGTTACGGAGGTACCTACTCCCACTCCCTCGATGCCACCTTCGGGAGGTGAATTGAGTGGTTGGTCGAACTCTGCTAAGCCCTAACCCCTGCTGCTGTTATCCCTAGGGGCGACTCGTATCATCCCTAAGAGTAAACGTGTGAAGAGTATAGCGCTGACCTAGAAATGGGGGAAGAAGAGTACACCGGTGTTGACTTTGTCCAAGGGCAAAGAAGTGGTCACCATGAGCAAGAAAAAGGTTTCAGCCCTTCTATCGCGAGCAAAGCTAAAGTCGTCCCGAGCTGCTAAGGAAAGGACTATGCAGGGGGTGACGAGGAAGAAATAAAGATGGAGGAAGCTGATGTAGAGGCTGACAAAGAGCCTAGTGAAGAAGCCAAAGAGAAAGCCGATGAGGCTCCGGAGTCCAGCCGAGAGAAGGTGCCCAGGCCTAGGAGGTCCCGGAGGAAAACCTGAAGATGGATGTTGCCGAGCTTAGCTCAAATCTAGAGTAGACCTATATGTTAAAGTAGTTAGAGTCCTTTAGGGACTTTCATTTCAAACATTGATGTTATAAACATTTAATTTTTTGCATCTTTAGCTAGTTACTACCTATTAACTCTTATTCTAATATGTAGCTTATTTATATGCCCAGACACATGCATAGAAAAAAGGAGGATGAGATTGGAATAGGTGAAAAGTTTGTGTTTGCGTTTGATGATTGACAAGGTACAGGGTTTGACCTAAATATATGCTAACTCTGCAAATTTTCACTGGAACTAACTAACCATTCGGTTAGTCTAAGAGAAAAAATATTTTCACGGAGGACGGCTGGTTGGTCAGAACCTAATTCCAAATTTAAGGCAAAATCGGATAGTTGTTTAGAGGAAAAATCAGCCGAGTGGTCAGAAGAAAATTAAATTTTCTTGGGAACACCGGACACTTGGTTAGAAAAATGCACCATCAAATATGCAAATCAAACGGGAAAACCGGTCGGTTAGTCAAAAACCATCTGGTTTTTTCGATAAAATTTTTTGATTTTTTTTATTTATAAAATATGACTCCTAACCCCATACAACTTAGGGCTATATGGTTATATATTCATGACTCATCCCTTTAGAACAATATTCGCCCCTTATTCTCTTTCAGAAATCCCAATGACTTCTGATGATGATCCCACGATCTTCGAGTTCTAATTTCGTACCTTTGTGAACTCCTTTAACAAGATCGAATTGATCCACCTAGACGAACGATTCAACCTGAAATTTGAGATGAGCTTAAAGAGTGTGGTGGTTCGTGAAAACATTCTCCGTGCGGCTTGCAAATGCTGGGATGTGGATGATTATGTCTTCCGCTTTGGTCTGAGTGAACTATTCCCTACTTTCGCACAATTCTCGGCCTTGGTGGATATCCCGACTAGCCTGTCGATGTTGTTCCAGTCGTTCAAGATGGTTATGCCAAGGCCCTGACCTTATTAAAGATCAAACATGAATGTGCCAGATTTTTCATCCAGGATGATGGTATTCAACTCTCTTTCTTGATAGAATACTTTTTCTACCAAACCGACTGGTCGTGATCAACAATATGCCCATGGTCGAGTGGCTGCCCTAGCATTATGCTTGGTAGCCAAATATCTCACCTTTATGGCCCCGGGGTTGTTAACGTGGGGCTAGCTGACATATTGCTCCAGGTGTCCACTAGAGGTAAAACCCTAATTCCCTTTAGTGGTAGCTGAAACTCTGCTTGGTATCACTGATGTTTCTAACAGAACAATAGACAAATTCCTAGCGCCAACACTAGGAAAGAAGGTTTGTCATGAGGCATTAGCAAATGTACGATCTAGCACCTCATATGTACATGCACTACCATCTCGATTATCAGTCCATGTATACTTCGGCCCACTAATAGGAACAACCATAATGCCGAGGCCATCAATGAAGGCTTAAAATTAGCACAGCCTGGAATCACATTCCAATGAGGGCCACATTTGTCCACAGACGAAAGCACTTGATTAAAATTTCCTAGGAGAAGCAATGCACCCTGGCACTAAACCAACACATGAGATAGATAAACACAGTTGGAAGATATTTTTTGGTGAAACTGATAAATAAAAATCTAATAAAAAATTATAATGCACTTTGAAATTAAGTATATATGATTTGATGTAGTTTTTGGAGTGTGAACATCAATTCTTTTCTTTTTTCGTGGCTTATGCTCTATGCATAGAGGTCGAGTCAATTATCAGCTAGAAAGAAAAAAAAATTAAAACTCATGTGGAGCCAAATACCCTGTTAAGTGAGAGTTCTTATTTAAATTAACATTCAATTTGTTGGAGCAATATAAGGTTAGAGTGTGCCCCTCATCCTTAACATCTGCGTTTTCCATTACTTTCTTTTTTTGAACGACAGTTAAAGCTTTTCGAGTATCAGGCCCACACAAATTATTAACGGAGTCTAATTTATTTTCACTTCAGATGGAAAAAATTGTAAACAGCTGTGTACCTAGAACAACTATGTGTGACCCTACTAACCTTATTATGACAAAGCAAGTGAGAAGTCTCAAGAGTAAGAAAACGTATCGAGTACATTGTTCAAACCTGGAATGTAATGCTTCATAAATGACTTCAACATTCTGGATGAAAGATAAATTCATGTTTGTGGCATGTTGGCCTATTTTTCCTTTCAACGATTCGTTAAAAGTAAAACACTAAGGATGTTTTCCAAACCCATTTTAGTTTTCAATTTTTCTTTTCAAAAAAACAAAAACCAAAACCTCTTTGAGTATTTTTTTTTTACAAAATCAATGGGTTATTTGATACAGTTTTCTATAATTGGTTCTTACTTTTTTTTCCCACTCTTCTTTTTTCTTTCACTTTCCAATACCTGAGAGTTTTTTCTAAACTCCTATGTTCAACAACCAGAAATGCCCCCATCACGACTAATACATCTCCTCTGCAATGCAATGTTAATAAACACTATGTTGCGAATTAAGGCTTCATTAGGGTTTGATTTTTAGGTAAATGATTTGACTAGTTTCGAATTTACATGCGCAAATAGAAGATACTAGGGTTAATTGATTGATGAAATCTTTTGGTGGTGTTTGTTGTAAGGATAATGGTGGTCCGTATGGTGGTGGTTTGGATTTAGAAGAGTGATAGTGACCGATATTAGAAAGTTTGGTGTTCGACAGTATTAGTCAGTGGTGGTGGTGGTTATTGCTATAATGGTTGGTAGTTTTCATGGGTGTTGGCCACTAGTGGTAGTGGCGACAATCATGGCTATGATGGTTGGCAGTGTTGGCATATTTGGTGTTCCGTGAATGTGTTGATTAGTGGTGGTTATAGATCGGCAGTCAATGAATATGGTGGTTGGCAGTGTTTATAGTTTGCTGTTAGGAAGTGTTGGTCACTGGCGGTGGCGGTCAATAGTATGGAGGTTGGCAACAGTGTTATCAAAGGCGTGTGCCTAGGCACAAGGCGCACTCCCTGCGCCTTGCCTAGGGCTAGGCCCAGCTCCTTCGAAAAGGCCCGCGCCCAGGTGCAAGGCAGTGGTGGAGGAGCAAAAAAAAGTCCAAAAATCCTAATTTTTTATTTTTTCATCCATGGCATCATCTCAACCGTGCATTATTTTTTATTCTTTGTTTCATAACATAATAAATCAACCTGTAAACCACAAAAATACCTAAACCACAAATCCTTAATCAATCGATTCTCTTATTATTGTTCATTTTACTAGCATCCCGTCCCAAATTATTACTCTCTTTTAAGTAAATCTACTTCTTCACTTCACCTTGTAGGTTTAAGAATGTGAAATTGAAGAGGAAACTAGACTTGGGTTTTAACCAGAGTTCCCCTTCTATCACTCCCACCACATGTTAGTCTGAATCATCAGCTATCCCTTATCTCTCCTTACAAAACCTTTATCTTCCTTCTAATTCATCTTTCCCTTAGATTCTGTGTGATGATTTGAATATCCTTTCTATCAACCCAATGAAAAAGTAGGGCGTGGTGCTCTTGATCATAAGGTTACGGCGGATTGAAATCATTTTCATTTTAAGCAGCAAGTTGTGCCTACCTTATTCCATTTCTTGAATTGGACTATGATTTCCTTTTGAGGAAAACATTGTTGCCTTAACCCTCACTGATAATAATGATGACGTTGTCATGTTCACTTATGATTAACTATTTCTTATTTGATTTGAAACTTTTTTTTGTGTTGAAAATTTATTTAATTGTCATGTTTTGAATTTTTTTACGTAATTATATTGTTTTAATGCACTAATATCTATTTATTTTTATGCTACGTCTTACTTAGGAAAGGCGCGCGCATGTGCCTTGCGCCTAGGCTCCAAGGACTCTCTGCGCCATTTATTTTTATGCTGCATCTTACTTAGAAAAGGTGCGCACATGCGCCTTGCGCCTAGGTTTCAAGGATTTTATGCGCCTTGAGTGTCTTTAATAACTATGGTTGGCAATATTTACTGCGGGTAGGTTTGGAGCGTCAACATCACGCGCAACAAACTCAAGTGCATGGAGAGAGAGTGATGGAAACCCTAGAACAGCGTCTACAGACAGACAAGCCACAAAAGTTAAAACAATTAAAGAACGTACAAAAGGGAAGGGTGAAAAGAAAAGGAAAATTAAAAAAACTTGAAACAAAAGATTGAGAGAGAGAGAGAGAGGAGGAGAGAGAGAGGGGATGAAGGGCACTTTACTACTTTTTTATGTTGCAGGCATCCATGGCAGAGAACAGGAGGAGGACAGTGCATTACACGGACAAGAGAAGAGAAGAGAAGAAGAGGAGATCAATATCAAGTAACAACAGCGTCCACAACCCCAACCCAAGCTTCTGACCTCAAATTCAAGCACTAGAACATCAGCCAATCAAGATACCAAGACATCTCTTCCTGTTTATACGCCCATCTATGTATATTGTATAGATCGAGGGCCTTTCTTGCTGTTTTGCTGATATAGGCTCTTGAGCTTCATGCATTTTAAAAATTGCTTGTGGGTCAGAAACTCTGGTTGTTTGGGGCCAAACCAAGCCTCACACCTTCACAAATCTGGTTTGCTTTAATTTCTTTTCCCTTCTTTTTCCTCGGTTTTTGATAAATTTTGGGTGGCTTGTATCCTGGCTCCTGGGTGACTTGAAAGCTGGAGAAATATACCGTGGTTGGTTTCTTCAGATGAAGGGGATGCCCTTACCCTTGGATTTTGAGGTGAAGGGGGTTCTTTCAAATCTACTGGTACAACAACATAAGTGGAACAAGCAAGGTTGCTTTGTGGGCTGTACTGCTGAGCCTACATCTGTCCTGGATTCCTTGAGAAGCCCAAGCCCTCCCACTTCTACTTCAACCCTGTCTTCTTCCTTCGGCGGCGGCGGTGGTGGTTCAGTCTCTCCAGACGCGGCCGGTCTGGCGGCCGTTTCAGGGAACCCCTCTCAGAAATGGCCTCCCGTGCACCAAGAAACCACCAGCTCGAATGCGGGAGCTGAATCAAGCTTGGAAATACTCCGGCCACTCCCACCGCCGTCTCTAGAGATTGGCGGCAGCGGCAGTGGCAACCCCGAGAAATGCGGGCTGGGGATGGACGACTGGGAGAGCGTGCTGTCAGATTCTGTGGCCGCTTCGCCTGGCCAAGAGCAGTCTATCCTCCGTTGGATCATGGGAGATGTGGAAGACCCATATATGGGCCTTGGCCTCAACAAAGTTCTTCAAATTGGCAGTGGCACTACAACGGCCCCAGATTTCGAGTTTAATGGCGGATTTGGCGTTGTGGATCAAGGTTTTGATTTGGACCCAGTTTCCTCTGGTGGTACAATGAACCCCTCTTTCCTCCCGTCCGGTTTTCCTCACAAGTTCAACCATGAAAAGCTTGGTTTAAGCCCAAACCCGCCCAATTTCAAGCTCGCTAACCCTCATAATCAAACTCCCATGTTTTCTCCCTTATCCTCTAACAACCTTCCTCCCATTTCGTTGCCAAATCAAGCGCCGTTTGATGATGTAAAGCCACACATTTTCAATCCACACCTGCTAATTAACCAGTACCAGGCTCATCAGGCTCAAAACCCGGCTTTCTTTTTGGACCAGCAGCACCTTATGGTGCCCCCACAGGCGAAACGGCACAATCCTGGGAACCTTGAAGGTGGCTGTCCAGTCCAGAAAGGGCCATTTTTGGATTCTGGGCAACAGCAGTCATTTCAAGGGCTTCCACATCAGCTGCAATTGCTTCCTCCATACATGCAGCCGAGGCCTGCAGCAATGGCAGCCAAGCCCAAAATAGTTGGCGACGAATCGGGTATGCAGCAGCAGCAAGGGATAATTGACCAGCTGTACAAGGCGGCTGACTTGGTCCAGTCAGGGAACCTAATACTCGCGCAAGGGATATTGGCGCGGCTCAATCACCAGCTCTTTCCCATTGGTAAGCCTTTTCATAGGGCTGCTTACTATTTCAAGGAAGCATTGCAGCAATTGCTCCTCCATACAGGCAACGACATGAACCCCCCCTCGATAGCCAGTTCGCTTCATTCTTCGCCATTTAGTCTAGTTTTCAAGATTGGTGCTTACAAATCGTTTTCTGAGATTTCACCTCTTATTCAGTTTGCCAATTTTACTTGCAACCAAGCCCTGCTCGAAGTCTTGGATAGCTTTGATCGAATTCATATTATTGATTTTGATATTGGGTATGGT